>QXTE01000161.1:1811367-1885133 GCA_003942145.1 Platysternon megacephalum
GGCATAGATCTTGCAGTCCAGGAGGAGAAAGGGCTAAAATGGTTTTAAATCACCTTAGTGCCCTCTGATTCTGGGCTGTTCCAGGGACTGCAGTGGCCCTTGGTGTAATTTAGACAGCCCTAGGGAACTGTCTAAGTTCTGGCAGCCTTCTGGGCTACCCTATGGGCAGCAGCACTGCTGGCATCTCAGCAGTGCTATAAGCAGCAGCCCTGTAGCCAGCATACCTTCCCACCCTCAGCCAGGACTTGCTAGTGGATCCTCAGAAAGATAGCACGTGGCTCTCTTCCTCATTTCCTGCACCAAATTAATTGTCCCATAGTGGTCTGGGACTTTTAGGGCAGGTCTACAGTTTGGGGTTAAGTCGACCTAAATTACGCAACTCCAGCTACGTGAATAACATAGCTGGAGTCGACGTAGCTTAGGTCGACCTTCTGCGGTGACTACACCACACTGGGTCGATGGGAGAAACTCTCCCATCAACTTACCTTATGCTTCTCCGTCCAGTGAGTCGGAGTCGACCGAGAGAGCGATCTGTGGTCAAGTTAGCGGGTCTTAATTCGACCCCCGGTGCATCAATTGCTGCAGTGTTGATCCCGGGTAAGTGTAGACATACCCTTAGAGCCTCTTTATGCCAATTAGCAGTTGGGTAAAGGGGCTGGAGCAGCGATGAGAATCTTACACTATATCTATTATTTAGCTCTTTTAAGCTTTCCTCATAAATTGGTCCCTTTATCCCCCAATAATAGGTTTCATCCTGTAACCATCAAAGCAAATGGCAGTTTGGACCAGAAAGCAATAGGTCAATTTATGTGAGCAACTACACACCAATGTGCTATGGATTTGACAATCTGGCCTTTTGCCAAGGAGTTCCATGGATCAGAATCAATTTTAGTTATTCACCTCTGCCATTTGTTAGCATTTTTCTGGTGCTGAGGTGTCCCAAACAAAACACAATCCAGGAAGAGTGGCATACAGAAACGGACTGCCACTTCTCTGATCTGTGACTTGACACTTCTATTGTACACAGCCCAAAATTGCATTGTGCTTTCTTGCTGTCATATGGCATTACAAGTTAATGTGTATCTTTTTGTCTGCTATCACCCTTAGATCTCTTTTTGACTTTCCTGCTTTCTCCCTCATGTTGAGTGTAGTATCTGTATTTCAGCTCATTTTTCTTCAGCTGTACTAGCTTATATTTTCCCAGGCTGAATCTCATTCCATTGCGCCTGCTCATATTCCCAACCTCTGTAGATCTCTTTATATTATTTTGCTGCCCTCACTAGAGTTTGCAAGGTCTCCCACATGAATACCATCTGCAAATTACATTAGCAGGCTGTTTATTCTCTCTCAAGATCGCTAATGAAAATGTTAAATAAGACTGGATATGGTAGAGCTGTCAAGTTCCCCAGAGTTCTTGACACAAAATGTACTGACCTGAGCTATGCCGTTTTTAAAAGATCTATTTGTTAACAGTAACCAAACAACAAAAACTGGTATTTTATACTCTGGAGAGGGATCCTATCATGCTTCATTCTTAAAGGGCATCCACTCATTTCCTTAATAAAGTTCCCCTGTGCAGAACCACTCAGAAAGAAGGAAAACAAATTAAAGGTACACTGGGTAATGGCAATCTTTCTGACAGATGAAGTAGAGAAGGGGAAAAAAAAGAAAAAGTGAGATTACTCAAATGCCCAGGACAAAGAGAGAAAAGAAAGAATCTCCTTTTACACTGTGGAAAGCCTGCAAGGGAATGTTCTTTGACACATTCCTGACATAATCTCTGCCAGTACTGGAGGGAGGGAAAGAGTTTGGTTCCCATTATCACAGTGAATAGAACATTAAACCCTTTGTAATTTATGGCAGAGCTAGTTGGACTGTATATTACAACCTTCACTTGTGAATCAATCAGGTACCAATCCGCATTGCTGCAGATTTATATATGATTTGTAAGTAGTCACTGAACATCATCTTCCAAGAGGATTTCAAAATGCTTTACAGATATGAATTAGTGAAAGACTCAGCACACACCATGAGGAAGGAAATATTATTACTATTATACAGAGAAGAGAGCTGAGACTTTAAGCCGCTATCTAAGTCCTATTAACCAGTTTTTGTGACCATGCACTCAAAGGCTCCATCCTAATGCTTAGGTGCAAGGGGCCAGAGAACGTGGTCAAGGGATGGAGAAGGAAGCAATTCAAACTATGGGGACAAGATATCATATAAAAAAAAAGAGAAGGAGGCTCTTAATCAGCAGTCTATCCCTATTTAGTAAAGCACTTAAGCATGTGCTTAACTTAAGGCAAGTAGTTAAATTCTGTTGATTTTAAAGGGATTTAAGCATCTGCTTAAGTGCTTTGCTGAATAGGAAGAGACCCAAGTATTTGCTTACATGCTTTGTTGAATTAGGGCCAGAGACTTAGGATAAATTTGATTCTATTCTATTCCCCTTCATGAAATATATAAACTGATGACTGAATTCAGAGTTTGCAGTGTTGTAGCAATGTTGTCTCTCATACACTTGGACCAGGGTGGGTGAAGTAATATCTTTTATTGGAGCAACTTTTGTTGGTGGAAGGGACAAGCTTTTGAGCTTCACAGAACGCTTCTACAACTCTGAGTTATTAAAAAGGCACAATATCTAGTAATACTAATTAGTAATTGTCTGTGGCCAGATCACATGCAGTGTGGTAGTATCTTCTATCAGGATTTCAGTGTCCCAGACACATGGGAAGAAAGGTGAGATACAAGGGATTTGGTTTAATTAGGTTTAATTTTACTTAACTTTTACTTTATTTACTTAACTCATCTGGCAATTTTCCATCACCAACTCATACAGTGCAGGTCATGATTCCTTTCTCACTTATTTCCACCTGGTGGAGTGCTGTCTTCAGTCCTCACCCCTTCATTGCTGGTCCTAGCCCATTGCTGGGACCACACTACCCTCCCATTTTATGAGGGTTAACTAAGATAGGGAAAGGGGGTTGTGACCTCTCTGTACCAGACATTAGGAGCCCCAGCCCTGATTCCCAATTTCTTTAGGAGATGCCTTTCCGTAAGTCCATTTCCAGTTGTAGTTTATCACTGAACCTGACCCCCTTATGGAACAAGTACCTGCACTGGACACCTGCCACCTGCTGAGTTTTGACAAACCTAACCTCCTGACCTGCCCACAGATCCCTGAGCTGTTTTGTGGGGAATGCAAAAAAAGCACTCCCTCATGCCTAATCTGTTCATGAGGGAGAAATTGCTTCCCAGTCCCCAACCAGGCAACTAGCATAAGCCCACAGCGGACCCCACCACCAAACCTGGTCCTACTCTAATCCCAGGGTCAGAGAATGGTAGCTGCTAATCCTAGCATGAGAGTGCTCAGGCTGGAGGGACAGATTTTATATAACTAAGATGTGCAGGGACTAAAGGCAAATGTGAGCCCCACCAGGCTTCCCAACTCAGGCAATGTCTTCATCCACTGCCTGGCCACCCCCACTATCAACCCAAAAGAGGGGAACCCTAATGGAGCCAGTACCCTGTTCTCCTTCCCCCCACACCAGTCCAGATAAAGCTCTCCTGACTTTGAGGTTGTAGGAGATGTATTGTTTGTGGAAGATTACATTTTGCAAGAAAAAAACGGATATAAAATTGAGTAACAAACACTGAGGCAATGGACTTTTTCAAATGAAATCATCAGAAAATAAAATCCATTCACCAGCCAGCTTTAGATTTTTATCTTACAAATATAAAATACTTCCAAAGTCTTGTTGATTGAAGCTCTATGGATCACAAACTGATTTGTATTAGGCAGTTTTGAAGCCTTTAATGAGCCTTAAATCTTAGTTCTCTCCTTATCATTTTTTTTTTTTTAAAAAGAGTTTGAATAAGCTAAAATAAATAAATAAATCCTTCACTCCCACTTGGTGGTGCTGTTGGATAAGGAAAACAAAGATCCACAGAAACACATGGTGAGGACGATTGTTGAGGTGAGTTAAATACAATTAAAAGAAGGATGGCTTCATTCACCTCTGTCATATCCAATCTTTCATTTCTTCTTTTGACACAATGGTTTTAAATTAGGCAGAATGGTAATTCCTGATAGCTTGGATTTTTGATAACTAGTGCAGAGTGCACAGATCTTTAACAGAGATTTCATGCCTCTGAAGAATGAGTTAATGAGGCTATTATTTTCATTTTTAAATTGCCCAGTTGTGGGATAGAAAATTGCTGCTTTTACATTGTTTACTGTCAACTTTCAGCACAAATTATATTACTCATCTTTTAAAATCTTTCATATGCTAAGGTGAACATTGAGATCACTGGATGATTCAATACCATATTTTCTATTAGAATAAGTATATGATTGAGCCAATAACCTTGTTTCCATAGGATTAAACAGTATGTGCTTGAACAAATTTGAGTACCTATTCAAATTACACTGATCAATATAACATTGTGACATTGAACTTCAGGCCGAGAACTCTGCTTTCCATTGTCTATAAACTGTGTATAATCTGTCTTCAAAAATGTTCTGTTTTTAAAGGTATGCTGTACCATAGCTATAAACAATTTCTCTTATTTGTTTGGCAATGGGTTCTAATTTCCAATTAGGCACAGTGTCTAGGAGCACCGGAGTTCTAGGGGCGCCTTATCTCTCTAAAACTGTGTACAACACGAAGGTCAGCTGTAGACAGGGGGGGAGGGGAGAGAGGGGGGAGACACACGACATTTAGTGCCTGTCACAAAGTATTCAACTGTACATTTTAAACAACACAGAGTAGAGAATAATTATGGAATTGCCGGTTTATATGAAAAACAGTGACATACTGGTGTTTCAGCCAGTTTGCAAACGTTCCTTAAATTATACCAATCATTATTATGTTAAGTCTTTCATCAGGGTTAGCAGAGTCTGAGTTCTTGGTGAGTAAGATGGCATTATAGGGCTAGATTCACAAGGGCGACTTCGGTACCTAACCTGGCAGTTAGGCACCTAAGTCTGACATTTAAATGGCACTGGTATTTATAAGATCCCTACTCAGCTGCTGCGTAGGCAACTGAAGTCCATAGGAACCTAAGTCTCCGAGGTACCTATATATTTCTGTTGGTGGGCTGGCATGCACCAAGCCACCTAAGTCCTGACATAGTCGAGCTGGTGGGCACCTAATTCAAACTTGAGCCAGAGGATGAGGTGGTGGTGTTATACTCAGTAGTTCATGTTAGAGTACTCACCCAGGATGTAGGAATCCCAAGTTCAAATTTTGCCTGACGTGGAATAGGGTCTAGGACTTGTCTCCCATCACCTAGGTGAGTACCCAACAACTGGGCTATAGGGTACTTTGGGTTAGGTTTTTCTCCTGTTGAAACTGTTCCACTTTGTGTGAAATACTGAGATATTCATTGGCACAAAGACTGGAATCTGTGTCCCCAGGATAGTGTGCAAAGCAGTAAGCTATAGAGTCAGAGTCAGTCTCACTATCTCTGGCCCAGTGAATCCCACCCATAATGACTTACAGGAGATTGTCAAAAAAGATGGTAGAGGTTGAGTAGGGACTTTCAGTGACAAAATGGAAGTTTTAAAATTTCACTTTGCTTCAAAGAAAGGGTCTCAGCAGCAGCTCTCTTTGGTACACTGGTAGGCAGACACATTGATAGTATCTTTGACATGTAAGAAGAGGAAGCCTGAGGGCCCAAATGTTGTCTCTGTGTAGTTAAAAGAAGAGGCACTTAAACTGTGCCTTTGGAGAACTGTTGTTTTCAATATAAGGGGAGGAATAAGCCCACTGCATATTTCCACCGCGCACTTTGGAGCCTTATGTGTAATTTTTTTTTTTTTGGTTTTCTTTTTTGGGCCCAAATCCTGAGAGCTGTGTTGAGCGTCCTTAATTCCCACTGAAGTCAGCAGCAGTTGCACATACATAGCCGGTCCTTAGCACTTTTCAGATTGTGGCCCATCATACAGTCTGATTCATAAAAGCCTTTCCAAAGGCAATTAATAGAATCATAGAATCATAGAAGATTAGGGTTGGAAGAGACCTCAGGAAGTCATGTAGTCCAACCCCCTGCTCAAAGCAGGACCAACACCAACTAAATCATCCCAGCCAAGGCTTTGTAAAGCCAGGCCTTAAAAACCTCTAAGGATGGAGATTCCACCACCTCCCTAGGTAACACCTTCCAGGGCTTCACCACCCTCCTAGTGAAATAGTGTTTCCTAATATTCAAGTAGACCTCCCCCACTGCAACTTGAGACCATTGCTCCTTGTTCTGTCATTTGCCACCATTGAGAACAGCCGAGCTCCATCCTCTTTGGAACCCCCCTTCGGGTAGTTGAAGGCTGCTATCAAATCCCCCCTCACTCTTCTCTTCTGCAAATTAAACAAGCCCAGTTCTCTCAGCCTCTCCTCGTAAGTCATGTGCCCCAGCCCCCTCATCATTTTCGTTGCCCTCCGCTGGACTCTCTCCAATTTGTCCACATCCTTTCTGTAGTGGAGGGCCCAAAACTGGACACAATGCTCCAGATGTAGCCTCAGCAGTGCTGAATAGAGGGGAATAATCACTTCCCTCTATCTGCTGGCAATGCTCCTACTAATGCAGCCCAATATGCTGTTAGCCTTCTTGGCAACAAGGGCACACTGCTGACTCATATCCAGCTTCTCAGCCACTTGAATCCCCAGGTCCTTTTCTGCAGAACTGCTGCTTAGCCAGTCGGTCCCCAGCCTGTAGCAGTGCATGGGATTCTTCCGTCCTAAGTGAAGGACTCCGCACTTGTCCTTGTTGAACCTCATCAGATTTCTTTTGGCCCAATCCTCCAATTTATGTATTGTTTCAAAGCTGAAGCTCACTATGGTACGAATTGTCATAGCTAATAGCAGAGAGGTAGTATTATCTAGGAGATAGAAATAGAGACTGGGACTCAAGTGACTTGGTTTCTATTCCCAACTCTGCCACTGGCCCACTGGATGACCCTGGGCAACTCACTTCCATGCTCAGTGCCACATTTTCCCCTGTCTATAAAATGGGGATAATAATCCTTTAGCAAGTACTTTGAGATCTCTGATGAAAAGCCCTGAAGTTGATGTAAATGTCCTGGGAAGGTCAACCCACTGTAGAGGTGATCCTGCAGTAGCAATGAACTGAGACTCTTATACCATTCCCCATCTTTGTTGACAACATTGCTGGGAAAAGGCAGCATGGCCAGAGAAAAGGGAAATAGCTGGGACGCCCCTGCCATGAGTTTTCAAGATTGGGACCCCTGTGGATGTGGCAAAACGATCATGGGAGGAGGAGGGTTGGAAATACTCTTTTGTTAGATTGCAGGGGAGGGGCTCTTGAAAAAATATGGGAAGGGGGAGGTCTCAAGGCTTTTCTGTTGTACCATGGGGTTACACTGTGAACAGAGTTGAGAATCAACCCCCTCTGCCTTGGTGATCCTTGGCTGCAGGGAATTTTGCTGCTGGTATAAGTTAAAGCAGCCTTCATGCTGCTCTAACCAAGCACACAGGGACAAACTCTGACCAGAGTTCTGTGCCACTTTTCCAGCCATCTCTATACATCAACTGGACCCCAGGGTCTATCCATTATTTAATCATTGATGAAAATATTTACTAATATCAGACTAGGACTGATCCCTGTGAGAACCCTCCCAGTTTGACAGGAAACCATTGATAACTACTCTTTGAGTATGGTCTTTCAACCAGTTGTGCACCCAACTTATAAAGTAATTTCATCTACAGCACTTTTCCCTGGTTGCCTATGAGAATGTCATGTTTGACTGTGACATACCGGGTACAATCCAGACTAATGAGTAGCTGTGTCACCCCTGCCCTCTAACCTGGGGTGCCCTTTACAATGCTTTGCTGCTGTAGCCTTCAGTCTGGACTACTCGCAAACAGCCTCCAGCATGTAAGTCACTCCCAGCTATGCCTGTGTGTGCACTGCTGCCAGCCAGCCACATCTTGGCTATTACCAACCTTGGTTATATTGCAGGGTAACCCCAATATGCTCTCAGTCTTAGATTTCCCCCCAGAAATGTATGCCCTGTACTGCTCAGCCCTTTCCTGGACAATACAAGTTTTATATAAAAGCCCATTATTGCTTTAATAAAAATAATATGCACATAACTTGCTATCCCACGTGGAGTTTCCCAGATACTTCAATTTAAACAAACTGGATTAGATAAAACAGTAAAACAAGTTTATGAACTACAAAAGGATAGATTTTTTAAATGAGTACAAGTAATGAGGCTTAACATTCAGAAATGGTTACAAGAAAATAAAGTTAAAACCCTACTGTTGCCTAACTTAACAAACTATATGCTTTCAGCGGTCTAACTGACCAAACTTCTTAGGTCAGATCTCCTTTTCCCCAGAATCCAGTGAATGCTTCCTTTGTCTTGTCACTTCAAGTGCTGTGAATGCAATGGGCAGGGAGAGGGTCAAGGGGGGATGTTTTGGGGTCTTTGTCTCTCCTTTTTATAGTGTCAGTCCCCCTCTTGAAAACATTGCCAGTTGAGATCTAGGAGACGAAGAGTGTATAGGGAAGGATGTTCCCTGCTGCTTTTTCCTCACCTGTTTGGGCGCCCTTTGTTTCCCTTCCTACTTGATGACTCTGTTTACTGCTTAAATGCAAATTAAGCAGAGCACACTTTCGTTTGCTTGAGACAGATCTGTTTGCCAACCTCAGTTTGGTATGTGTGTTAAGAACACCATACAGTGGAATCTCATAATGTCACATATACTGTTGCCACACATATTTTATCAGGACAATACTGACCAGCAAATTATTAGTTTTCAAATGACAGCTCACAAAAATGTACTATGTATAAAGATTATTACAATAGTGTGTGGGATGTGGACAAAGGGGTACATTCTATCACAGTGGCTCTATGCAAAGCCTTATTAAAAGTGAATATATATCAAGTCTTCTACTTTCCTCCTACCCACTAACCCAGTAACCATGTAAAAGAAGGAAGTTAGGTTGATTTAGCATATTTTTTTTGACAAATCTATGCTGGCTATTCCTAATAACTCTATTATCCTCTAGTTGCTTTCAAATTGATTGTTTAATAATGTGTTCCAGTATCTTTCCAGGTATCAAGATTAGGCTCACTGATTCATTATTCTGCGTCCTCTTTGTTCCCCTTTTTAAAGATACATTTCTCCAGTCCTCTGGGACCTCATTCATGCTACAGTAAAGTATAGCTGACAACAAATGCAAATCTAAGAAATGTGAATATTCCATTATTTTGGAGAAATTTCTATCAGCCTTGCAAATTAAAAATAATAAATTGTCATGCTTTATATAGTACCACAGTGCAAAGCCAGTTTGTCATTTTTGAGAAGGCTACCCATTACTAACAAATACTCCTTTTTGTGAGTTACAATTATTACTTTACAGTCAAGTGGAACATTGCCCCAAACTAGATTTGTTTTAGCTCATTCACGCTGGACTGATAAAATGAGGTATAATAGGCAGAGTTGGTTGAATTATTTGTTTTGAATACATTTTACAAATGTTGGCATTTAAAAATAATAATTGTATTTACATTTTTTTTCTTTTTTTGGCCACCCTTATTGAAAGTACAGAAGAGTATCAGCATTTGTCAGATCAGGTAAAATGTTTGTAATCCTAGCATTTCAGGGAAATCAAACACCTCTGATTTATTATATGAAATTGTCTCTCATATATGCAATGAACTAAACAGAAAGGGTTTCATAAATACTAAAGTAGAAAAAAAGGGGGATAAGTATGGAAAACAATTGATATGTGAATATGACCTTTCCTTGATAAAAAAGACAGAAATAATAATTCACAATTGCTGTTGAAATGGATTAATGAAAAATAGTTTTGAACGCAATTTACCAAGAAAACAAAGAAATTGTGGTGAAACATGTAGTGCAAATGGAATGTTGCTATATTTTCTCAAATCCTAATTAGGCAATTATTCAATACTCTGCATCTTCTAGTATAATATTAACTTCTGTATTCATTGATTTTTTTTGTACCATGCATCTTTTTGTACTAGTTTATCTTCATAATTGCTTTTACCTATTATTGGAAGTCCATGGTTTAATTACATTGTATTATTTACTAGTGGTTATATAATCTCCTAATGTGTCACATTTCTTAACTAGCACAACTCCACCATAATTAGATTGGTTATATTATCTGTAGTTAATTTCAGCAAACTGTCTATGATGCCTTATTGCACATTCTGTTCTCCAAAGAGTTTTAAGGTAAAGAAAAATGAAGTAGCATATTAATAAAATCTCATCATTCTTTACAGTCTCAGCTCTGAAGAATATAACACTTGATTCAACACCCACTGAAGTCAGTGGAAAGACTCCCATTGTCTTCAGTGTACATCTGATTGATCCCTTGCTCCCCTAAACTGGGAAGTCTCAGAATAAAGATTTACCAACAACATTTTGCTGCCCTTAACAATTCCGGCGCAACCCATTAGGCGACCTAGGCGGTTGTCTAGGGCACTAACATTTGGGGGGCGCCGGCGCCCTGGTCGTCAGCGGTATTTTGGGGGCGGGACCTTCCGCCACCTAGGGTGGCGAAAAAGCTGGCGGCGCTCCTGGGTCCAGTCAATGCCCTCCACAATAATTGATCCCTGCATAGGTGCTGTGCAGGCAGAGCTGAGGAGCCTGTAAGGGAATGTAAAACTATATTATACTATTTAGCCAGTAGGTGGTGCCAGGTGTAACATATCTTATTTGTTCTGGTAGTAACCAGAGTCAGCAGTGCATTAAAGATAAGAAACATATCTCATGTATTTCTCTGAGGTGGAAGCTCTGCAAACAGTACATACTTCATACATGTCATGGAGTCAGAAGTGAAGGCAGCCTAACTAGTGCCAGAGGAGAACAGAAACAGAAGGAAAGGAACCGCAAAGGTTGTAAGCAGGAAAACAAAAACAAACAAAAAAACCAAGGGTTGCGGAAGCTCATCAACAAGCTACTTTTCAATGTCCCAGAGAACTTCAGTTTTCACAGACTTTCAGAGTGAACATACCGGAAGCAACATTTTGCTCAATTTTGCACTTCAACCAAACTCCACAAGGAAACTGGAGACATCCAGGTATGCTCTTTAATTGATACTATGGGGAAACACACAGACCATATCTTTAAGTCTCTTACCTTTACTAGAGACAGTCACATAGATGATTATAAAAGGAATCTGGCTATGTTTGAGGCATACTTTATACCTCAAATAAATGTGGTTTATGAAAGGGCATGTTTTCTTGAGGGAATTCAACAAACTAGGGAATTTGTTGAATCTTTTATCGGAGCTTTACATACATTGGTGGAAAACTGATTTGGGGACTTTAAAATATGAAAATTTCAGATAGGCCCTGCATACAAATATCTTTCACAGCATCTTCAAATAAAAACAGACAATCCTAGAGGCCTCACTACCGGATGGGGGAACAGGCAGATACTGGACACAGTGTTGGTATAGAATTCTCCAAATACTTTTATTGATTACAACATAAACCCCACTGTCTACATTCACACCCCAAACATACTGCACCAGAGTCCGAAGATTAGAACAAAGTCCCGATGGCCAGTTGAGGTTGGCTCCAATCATAAGGCGTGGGGGAGTCGGCACTATATGTTTCCCATGGACACAACAAAGTTCTTTTGCCCAAACAGTCCTTGACCGCTCACAACCTTATATCTTCGCTTCAGTTGCCAACATGCAACTCACATACTCATGTCAAGAACACTGCATTCATACTAGGCCTCAATGGCCTATAATGTATTACAACGTATACTACTGTATATCCCAACACCAGTACTGTTCAAGATATTCATAAATGATCTGGAAAAAGGGGTAAACAGTGAGGTGGCAAAATTTGCAGATGATACAAAACTACTCAAGATAGTTAAGTCCAAAGTAGACTGCAAAGAGTTACAAAGGGATCTCACAAAACTGGGTGACTGGGCAACAAAATGGAAGATGAAATTCAATGTTGATAAATGCAAAGTAATGCACATCAGAAAACATAATCCCAACCATACTTATAAAATGGTGGGGGTCTAAATTAGCTGTCACTACTCAAAAAATAATAATCTTGAAGTCATTGTGGATAGTTCTCTGAAAACATCTACTCAATGTGCAGTGACAGTCAAAAAAGCTAACCGAATGTTAGGATTCATTAGGAAAGGGAAAGATAATAAGGTATGCCAACATCTTGAATACTCGTTCAGATCTGGTTGCCCTATCTCAAAAAAGATATATTAGAATTGGAAAAGAATACAGAGAAGGGCAACAAAAATTATTAGCAGTCTGGAACTGCTTCCTTATGAAGAGAGATTAATTAGACTAGGATTTTTCAGCTTGGGAAAGAGACAACTACGGGGAGGAATATGATAGAGGTCTATAAAATCATGACTAGTGTGGAGAAAGTAAATAAGGAAGTGTTATTTACTCCTTCTCATAACACAAGAACTAGGGGTCACCACATTAAATTAATAGGCAGCAGGTTTAAAACAAAAGGAATCATTTATTCATACAATGCACAGTCAACCTGTGGAACTCTTTGACAGAGGATGTTGTGAAGGCCAAGACTATAACAGGGTTCAATTCATAGCTAGGTAAGTTCCTGGAGGATAGGTCCATCAATGGTTATTAGCTGGATGGGCAGGGATGGTATCCCTAGCCTCTGTTTGCCAGAAGCTGGGAATGGGTGACATGGGATGGATCACTTGATGATTAGCTGTTTTGTTCATTTTCTCTGATGCACCTGGCATTGGCCACAGTTGGAAGACAGGATACTGGGCTAGATGAACCATTGGTCTGACCCAGTATGGCCTTTCTTATATTCTTTCATAGCTATTCAAATATGAAAGCACTATGAGCTAGTGAAACAGCAAAAACAAAACAACTTACCAAACTTGAAAAACAAGAGACTATCTTAGAAACTGTAATCAGATGTAACACGAGTGCTATAAGTAGTTATCATGAGATCCCAGATACTAAGAGGGACAAATTCCAGGCTAACTACAAAACATTTCTGACTATATGCATAAGATATGGGAAAATTCATAGCCCAAGTGATGTTTGTCCAGACAAGGATGGAAGAGGTATCAAATGCACAAAATATGGACATTTTGCAGCTGTTTGTCATACCAGAGCAATGAGGGTCTTACAGTCAGACAGACAATCTAGAGCCTTTGTTTTTGGGATCTATTGTATATGATGACACAGAGCCTACCTGGATAGTGAAACTGAATATTAATGGAAAGACTATAGAATTTAAAATTGACACAGGAGCAGACATGACAATATCAGAAGAGACTTATAATCACCTTCAACCTCTCTGATACCTGAAATTACCTGACACAACCTTGAGTAACTCTGGAGGTATTCTGAACACACAGTTCCCCACAGAAATAACTTACAAAGACAAGAGCTTTGCATTAAACGGGCATGTAATCAAAGGTCTGAAGGCCAATAACCTTCTCAGCCACAGTGTGGCAGCCACGATGGGCCTAGAGAGAAAGGTGGAAGAGTTCAGAGTATTTGATGACATTGGACTTTTGAAACGAGAGACAGTACAAATAACCTTAAGCGACAATGCTGAATCATATAGAACAACACCTCTACCAGACAGACCTTGGAAGAGACTAGCTACACATTTATCAGAATTCAAAGAACATCCTCACCTGGCCATAGTGGACTGTTTTTCTACGCATATAGAAATAAGGTACTCAAAAGACAAAACCTGTTGCAGTGTTACAGAGAAACTGAACTACACTTTTGCTCCTTTCAGTATTCAGAACAACTGATGATGGACAACAGACCACAATTCAGAGTAGTAGAATTTAAGTATTTCCAAATGAAATATGATTTGGATCATGTTACTAGCAGTTCACATTACCCACAATGAAATGGAGGGGGTGAGAGAGCTGTACAGACAACCAAGAAAATCCTACAGAGGAAGATCTATTCCTTGCTTTTCTGAGTTACAGATCAACATCAATAACAGCTATTAGACATAGTCCAGCGGAACTCCTGATGGGAAGACAACACAGAACTACTGTTCCAACTTTGGAAAAGAACCTATCGCCGAAGTGACCAGACATGAAGAGAGTAGCCAAGTTAGATGAAGAGGCAAAGAGAGCTTATGAACACTTTGACAACAGACGTCACTCAGAGAACTGGTGACCGTGTTTGTGTCAAACTGGATGGAGAAAAAGAATAGAGAATTGCTGCTGTCAAAGAAAAACAATTCATTGCCAGGTCATATGTGATCAAGAGTGACAGAAACCATTGACATCTGCAGTTTGTTCCTCTTGAAGAATAATCAACAGAGCAAACTCTACAGAACAAGAAGAAGACTGAAAAATTCCAGACGACAGCCAGTTGTTGCAACTAATGGACAGCTAGATGACATTGTTATGCATTCGGATAGTGTAATTAGAAAAAACAATACTACTCAGAGACACTTAACAGATTGATCCATACTGAATTTTAAAGATATTGTGATAGTGAAATTTTGTAAATGATAGGAATGTAAAACTTAAAAGGGGGAGATGTAATGGCAGAGGTGGGAAAACTATGGCCCGCGGGCCACATCCATCCCTCGGGACCGTCCTGCCTGGCTCTTGAGCTCCTGGCCAGGGAGGCTAGCCCCCAGCCCTCCCCTGCTGTCCCCCCTTCCCTGCAGCCTCAGCTCAGCTCACCGTGCCGCCTGTGCTCTGGGCAGCAGGGTTGCAAGCTCCTGCCAGCAGTGTGGCTGTGAGAGTGCTCTAGACTTCGTGGTGACGTGGCTGGCTCTGGCCAGGCGGCATGGCTGCCAGTCCTGGTGCTCTGAGCGGCATGGTAAGGGGGCGGGGAGCGGGGGGTTGGATAAGGGGCAAGGGGTTCCGGGGGGCAGTCAGGGGGCTGAGGTGTGGATAGGGGTCAGGGCAGTCAGGGGACCTGGAGCAAGGGGGGTTGGATATGGGGTAGGGTTCTGGGGGGGGGCGGTTAGGGGCAGGGGGGTCCTGGGAGTGGGTGGTCAGGGGACAAGGAGCAGGGGGGTTTGGATGGGTCAGGTGTTCTGAGGGNATTCTTTCATAGCTATTCAAATATGAAAGCACTATGAGCTAGTGAAACAGCAAAAACAAAACAACTTACCAAACTTGAAAAACAAGAGACTATCTTAGAAACTGTAATCAGATGTAACACGAGTGCTATAAGTAGTTATCATGAGATCCCAGATACTAAGAGGGACAAATTCCAGGCTAACTACAAAACATTTCTGACTATATGCATAAGATATGGGAAAATTCATAGCCCAAGTGATGTTTGTCCAGACAAGGATGGAAGAGGTATCAAATGCACAAAATATGGACATTTTGCAGCTGTTTGTCATACCAGAGCAATGAGGGTCTTACAGTCAGACAGACAATCTAGAGCCTTTGTTTTTGGGATCTATTGTATATGATGACACAGAGCCTACCTGGATAGTGAAACTGAATATTAATGGAAAGACTATAGAATTTAAAATTGACACAGGAGCAGACATGACAATATCAGAAGAGACTTATAATCACCTTCAACCTCTCTGATACCTGAAATTACCTGACACAACCTTGAGTAACTCTGGAGGTATTCTGAACACACAGTTCCCCACAGAAATAACTTACAAAGACAAGAGCTTTGCATTAAACGGGCATGTAATCAAAGGTCTGAAGGCCAATAACCTTCTCAGCCACAGTGTGGCAGCCACGATGGGCCTAGAGAGAAAGGTGGAAGAGTTCAGAGTATTTGATGACATTGGACTTTTGAAACGAGAGACAGTACAAATAACCTTAAGCGACAATGCTGAATCATATAGAACAACACCTCTACCAGACAGACCTTGGAAGAGACTAGCTACACATTTATCAGAATTCAAAGAACATCCTCACCTGGCCATAGTGGACTGTTTTTCTACGCATATAGAAATAAGGTACTCAAAAGACAAAACCTGTTGCAGTGTTACAGAGAAACTGAACTACACTTTTGCTCCTTTCAGTATTCAGAACAACTGATGATGGACAACAGACCACAATTCAGAGTAGTAGAATTTAAGTATTTCCAAATGAAATATGATTTGGATCATGTTACTAGCAGTTCACATTACCCACAATGAAATGGAGGGGGTGAGAGAGCTGTACAGACAACCAAGAAAATCCTACAGAGGAAGATCTATTCCTTGCTTTTCTGAGTTACAGATCAACATCAATAACAGCTATTAGACATAGTCCAGCGGAACTCCTGATGGGAAGACAACACAGAACTACTGTTCCAACTTTGGAAAAGAACCTATCGCCGAAGTGACCAGACATGAAGAGAGTAGCCAAGTTAGATGAAGAGGCAAAGAGAGCTTATGAACACTTTGACAACAGACGTCACTCAGAGAACTGGTGACCGTGTTTGTGTCAAACTGGATGGAGAAAAAGAATAGAGAATTGCTGCTGTCAAAGAAAAACAATTCATTGCCAGGTCATATGTGATCAAGAGTGACAGAAACCATTGACATCTGCAGTTTGTTCCTCTTGAAGAATAATCAACAGAGCAAACTCTACAGAACAAGAAGAAGACTGAAAAATTCCAGACGACAGCCAGTTGTTGCAACTAATGGACAGCTAGATGACATTGTTATGCATTCGGATAGTGTAATTAGAAAAAACAATACTACTCAGAGACACTTAACAGATTGATCCATACTGAATTTTAAAGATATTGTGATAGTGAAATTTTGTAAATGATAGGAATGTAAAACTTAAAAGGGGGAGATGTAATGGCAGAGGTGGGAAAACTATGGCCCGCGGGCCACATCCATCCCTCGGGACCGTCCTGCCTGGCTCTTGAGCTCCTGGCCAGGGAGGCTAGCCCCCAGCCCTCCCCTGCTGTCCCCCCTTCCCTGCAGCCTCAGCTCAGCTCACCGTGCCGCCTGTGCTCTGGGCAGCAGGGTTGCAAGCTCCTGCCAGCAGTGTGGCTGTGAGAGTGCTCTAGACTTCGTGGTGACGTGGCTGGCTCTGGCCAGGCGGCATGGCTGCCAGTCCTGGTGCTCTGAGCGGCATGGTAAGGGGGCGGGGAGCGGGGGGTTGGATAAGGGGCAAGGGATTCCGGGGGGCAGTCAGGGGGCTGGGGTGTGGATAGGGGTCAGGGCAGTCAGGGGACCTGGAGCAAGGGGGGTTGGATATGGGGTAGGGTTCTGGGGGGGGGCGGTTAGGGGCAGGGGGGTCCTGGGAGTGGGTGGTCAGGGGACAAGGAGCAGGGGGGTTTGGATGGGTCAGGTGTTCTGAGGGGGGCAGTCAGGGGGCGGGAAGTAGGAGGGGGCGGATAGGAGGTGAGGGCCAGGCTGTTTGGGGAGGCACAGCCTTCCCTACCCAGTCCTCCATACGGTTTCGGAATCCCGATGTGGCCCTCGGGGCAAAAAGTTTGCCCACCCCTGTGTAATGGAATGTAAAACTGTATTGTAATGTGTAGCCATTAGGTGGTACCATGTGTAACATAAATTATCTGAACTGGTAATAATGTGAGCCAGCATTGGATTAAAGATATTTTAAGGGGAACACATCTCATGTATATCTCTGGGGTGGAAACTCTAACCAGTCCATATCTGGGATATGACAGAGCCTGCTCACGGAGGCTGTAATAGCAGATGAGAGATGGGAGGGGTTCACAACAGTCTGCACCCTGTTCTCAAGTTGAAAGTGGTGGATTTCACCTCCCCATCTTATCCATGCACCATCCTCACAGATAGCAAATGCTCAGGCTTTATTATGCCTGGATCAGACTATGTGCATGAAAATGAGCACTATGGCCTGAGTATTTAAATGTTTGTAGATAATAAATTATCTAGATCTGTGCTTTATATAAGAACTCATTGCTAATGGGAACAGAGAAAATAAGCAGTTTGCATGAGATATGTCAGTAAAAGCTTGGCTCATGTATATTGTATGTCCCACTTATGCATAGGTGTGGGGGCACTCTAGTCATAAGGAACAGATTTGCACCTGTTTAATCATTTTACACACACACACACCCACATCTGTCTAGAAATTCAATTTTGAAAAATGTCTTGACAATTGTTAATCATTTAATACATGTGTCAGGGTTTTCTCCCCACTCTGAACTCTGAGGTACAGATGTGGGGACCCACATGAAAGACCCCCTAAGCTTGTAAGTACCATCTTAGGTTAAAAACTTCCCCAAGGCACAAATCCTTTCCTTGTCCTTGGATGGTATTGCTGCCACCACCAAGTGATTTAGACAAAGATTCAGGAAAAGGATCACTTGGAGTCCCTATTTCCCCCAAATATCCACTCAAGCCCCTTCACCCCCTTTTCTGGGGAGGTTTGAGAATAATATACTAACCAATAGGTTAACAAAGTGAGCACAGACCAAACCCTTTGGTTTTTTAGGACACTAAAAATCAATCAGGTTCTTAAAAGAAGAACTTTATTACAAAGAAGAAAGTAAAAGAATCACACCTGCAAAATCAGGATGGAAGGTAACTTTACAGGGTAATAAAAGATTTAAAACACAGAGGACTCTCCTCTAGACTCAACTTCACAGTTACAAAAAACAGGAATAAAACTACCTCTTAGCATAGGGAAAATTCACAAGCTAAAACAAAAGATAATCTAACACATTTCCTTGCCTTTACTTACAATTTCTGTAATTTTATATGTATCATTTCAGGTATCTTTTTAGGAGCTGGTTTACCTGCTTGGTCTCTCTCTCTGTCCCGAGAGGGAACAAACAAGGGAGAGCACAAACAAAACCTTCCCCCCCACAGATTTGAAAGTATCTTCTTTCCCCATTGGTCCTTCTGGTCAGGTGCCAACTAGGTTAATTGAACTGATTAAGTCCTTACAGGTAAGTGATTCTGTACTTCTGGCCAGGAGGGATTTTATGTTACGGCATACATAAAGATTGTTACCCTTCCCTTTATATTTATGACAACATGGAAGGCATAAAACTGTACATAAGCTATTTAGTCCTCTTTCCCCCACCCCCAACCTTACTGGTTTAATTATAAGGTATTTCTTTTTTATTTTCTGTTTGATCATATTATCTTTAATAGTAATAATATTCTACACCTATTTCTTTTATGTTGTATGTAACAACTTCTGACAATTTATACAGTATACAATTTTTTTTATTTTGTACCTGCATATTTTTAAAAATACGTATTTTACCGAATCTCAGTTGGAATCTCTGGGTTACACATTCAAAAATCCTAAATTCCAAGCAACCAGACCTGAGTGAATAATTTTATGAATTTAGCCTCTTTTTCTGCTTGCAAAATGTCCATGAGAAGATCATTGCTTCCTCAGATTAATTCATTATTCAGATTACTCAAGCTTTATACTAGGGTAATTATTAGGGTCATTGGGAGCAGTTCACTGTAAATATATGATGCTCAATGGTCAAAATTTGAGCTATGTTGGTTACATAAGTATTATTTCTGATCTTTGATGAGCTGCTCAGCTTTGCAGGGCCTGAAGACCAAATCCTCAAAGATACTTAGGCACATATCTGCCTGTTAAGTCACTAAGGGCTGGTCTACACTAGGGGGGGGTGTCGATGTAAGATACGCAACTTCAGCTACAGGAATAGTGTAGCTGAAGTCGAAGTATCTTATTTTGACTTACCTCCCGTCCTCACGGCGCGGGATCAACGGCCGCGGCTCCCCCGTCAACTCCGCTACCGCCGCTCGCCCTGGTGGAGTTCCGGAATCGATGGGAGCGCGTTCGGGGATCGATATATCGCGTCTAGACGAGACGCGATATATCGATCCCCCGATATATCGATTGCTACCCGTCGATCTGGCGGGTAATGTAGACGTGGCCTAAGTCTACCATTTAGGTTGCACTGCCTTTTTCAAAACCATTCCTCAGTTGTCACTGAACCCTGTGAATGCCTAACAGCTTGTATACACTGGTGATGGTGTGTAGGGTACATGTAGCTACACACCACAATATAAAACAGGCTATGTCCACACTGCGGTATATATCTACGCTGCTTCTCCCCTATTGGAGTCTTTCACTGCAGCAGGGAAAGGCTCCAGCAGTTTTCTGTGGTGAGGAAAGACTTCAGCAGTGGGGATGCAGCGGGGATGCTAAAAAAACAGTGTAGACATGGGNGTGTCCACACTGCGGTATATATCTACGCTGCCTCTCCCCTATTGGAGTCTTTCACTGCAGCAGGGAAAGGCTCCAGCAGTTTTCTGTGGCGAGGAAAGACTTCAGCAGTGGGGATGCAGCGGGGATGCTAAAAAAACAGTGTAGACATGGGAGGTATTGCTTGGGCATGCAGAGAGCCATGTAGGGTACATACCTTTAGGTTCTGGCATGTCTGTACTCCCCTAAGCAGTGCCTCACAATCTGTGTTGCTATTTATACCCATGATAAGGGCATGCAGTACATATAGTATATATGCTTCCATAAATGTAGACACCAGCCAGCATTCACAAAGCCCTCCAAAGTGCTGATGCTGCCCCACAGCTAATGAGCAGCTCTGAGCCCCAGCTCAAGGCAATGCTGAGAAATATCATTTCACCAGTGGGGCCCAGTTCCATAGAGCACACCAAAGGGCTGATACCTGTCAGACCCTACAGTAGTAGGGTGAGATTCAGACCACCAATAGATGGAAAGGGCAGCACAGTACCCACATATAAGACAGCTGAGGACATAAGGAAATGTAGGGTGTGCATAAGTAGTATCAAGCATGAGCAGCACACAACAAGTGCACCAATCTGTTGCTCACTAACTGGCCTGCATAGACCCTATTGGCATGTACTTGGAAGCTCACTTGTAACGTAGGACACTAAGGAGCTTTTGGTGTATGCCAGCAGTGTCTGCATGGGGCAGTTAGTGAGCAATATGTTGGTGGGCATTAGAATTCACACCCCACTGGTGCACACTGCCACACCATGTAGACAAGCCCAGAGAGAGAGAGAGAGAGGGTTTCAGCTGCTAGGGTATGGGCTACCTAAGGGGCTGACCTGGCTTAGATGCCTTACTCCAGGAGAGGGTTCATGGCTGAGGACCTTGAGTGGAAGGAGCACCAGTTCAGCTACTCACACACCTTAGCCTTTCTCCTTTCTCCCTGCCCCCTCGTATGAATTTCACTTCTGGCTAGCTTAAGTGGCTCCCTACTCAGCTTGCCAGCTTCTAAAAATTCTTTCCTTAGACACCTAACTCTCCCATGCATTGTGTGGGGATCCTGGGTGAATAACTTGGGGCTGACAATTCCACTGGGAAACAGGCCACCTAAGAGTTAGGCATTGCAGTGCTGAACAGAGTAACACCTACATTCCTTTAAGGAGCTGGGCCTGTGCACCTATCTCCCATTGGGGGTAGACTGTAGTGGCATTTTCAAAAGCACTTGGACACCTAACTCCTATTGATTTCAACGGCAAGTAGATGCCTGGGTGCATTCAAAAATACCATTATAGGCACATAAATATCTAAAAATCTGAGAGATTAAGTGGATAATTGGGGGCCAGATTGTTACACATAAAGATTTGAAGTGGGCAAGCCTGCTTCATTTCAAGTGGGAGTCTCCAACATGCATTACCCTTTCTGCTTAATGATCTGTCCTAACTTGTATTTAGCTCGGACACTCTGCTTTCTTCCCCAGACCAGTGGAAGAGCTCTGTATTAGCCAGAAGTTTGCCCTTTCCACCAACAGAAGTTGGCCCAATAAAATATATTACCCTCACCTATCTTGTCTCTCTTTTATCCTGAGACCAACATGGCTACAACAACATGTTACAAATCTAGACCTAAGGGCTAGATCCACAAAGGAATTGAGCACCTAACTGCCACTTTAGGCATGTACATCCAACATTCAGGTGCCACTGAGATCCTCAAAACCCCTGCTCAGCTGCCATCTAATGGTCCTTTAGTTTTAGCTGGCAAAGTCCCATAGGTATATAAGTTTCCTCTGGCAGGCATGTGCACAGTCACCTAAGTGTGGATGTTGCTGAGGTGCTTGGTACCCTCCCTGATGTATACACTCTGGCAGGATTCTCAAAGTAGGCATTTCCTTGCAGGACCCAATGCAATAGGCATACTCAGAGCACTCTAGGAGAGGGTTCATGGCTGTGAATCCTAATCAGAGGGAGTCCACTAACTCTCTCCATAGAATGCACAGGGAATCTGGATGCCTAACTCAGGACTCTGGGTGTCAAAGTGCCTAAAAGTTAGGCATTGCAATGCCTAAATTCCTTTCTGGATCTAGCCCTAAGATATTTGCCCACGGTCACACAGGAAGATGGTTGCAGAGTATGGTACACTCACCTCTTGAACGCCCCCTTGATATCCAGGCATGATGCTGCCATTTTCTTTGGATCTTAGCACCCTCAGCAGGTTGTTAGCTGGCCTCTGTGGCTTGGCCCTTCAGCCAGGTCACACCGTCCAAAAACCACTCTGGGGCATAACAAACGCAAACTAAAAATTATCCCTTGCCATTCAGGGGTAAATGTAAATAAAGTAGTTCCTAACCCTTCTGGGCTAAATTCCCTCCAGGGAATTGAATCATCAGGCTTCCTTCTGAACTCCTGCCACTGCTAGTGGCCAGCAGTGGGCACTGGCCCAGACTGGTTCCTTTCGCTGTAGCCTACAGAGCATACCTCCTCATTCCTCTAACTCCAACCAGGAACTGCCTTTCTGACAGCAGGCAGCTTCTTTTATTTGGGCCTGCTGGGCCTTGGTTGGCAGTTTCTGGTCCCTACCCCTTCTGGCTGCTGGAGGTCCAGATCTCACCAGTTAGCAAGATGGCTGCTCTTTTCTTCTCAGAGAGCTGATTCCTGAGGTGGGGTACAGCAGAGCATTGGGGCCTCCAATAAGGGTCCACAAAGGTCTGCTACACCCTATCACACAAAATAGGGAATTAAACTAGTTTTTTTCTGTTCCAGACTAATGTCCTAACTGCTAGACCATTCTTCTTCCCATAATCAGAATGTGGGGTGAAGAAGCCATTGAGGCTTTAAGTCTCTCAGGTAGAGACAGTAGTTTACAGTGAGGTAAGAGATTAAGATGTTTAAATTTGTCCTTACAGGACAACATAGCCATTCAGCAGTATTTCTAGAAAAATTAGGTCACTGTACAATAAAAGATATGTTGCTCTTATTAGATTTACACAAAGTAATTGTGGGGTGCTAACCACAAAGACTATGGGAAAATTCATGTCTGGTTGTTTATCTCTGTATAGCAAGGCTGTAGACATGGGTTATGGGAAACCTGACACCATGTGTCTTGCTATATAAGAAGTATTGATCTATACTTTTCTCTCATCATCACGGTTATTAATGCAAAGCCTAACGGTGAAGTGTGTGAACATAAACTTGCCTGACTCCTTTGAATTTCTCTGTGCTAGTGCTCTGAGAGGGGTCTGGGAACCTTGCTGCATCAAGCAGTAAGTAAAGAAAATGTATGAGGAAACCACAGTGTTGATAAATTGTATAGTCAGTTGCTTGACCACATTTTGGTTCATTATATATTCAAGAGACCAAATAACCAATATCAGTCAAGTTTATTGCTAAAAGTCAATAATAATATAGTATAAGAAAGCTCAATATTATACCAATTTCCAAGAAGCTGTCTTGTGCAGCATTGTTAAATTCACCTTAGACAGAAGGTGTGCTCCCAAAGTTACACATTTCAGCTAGAAGTATTTATAAGATGATTTTACAAGTTACAAAACTCTTTACACATCACTAAAATGCAGCCCATCAGTTTGTGCCAGTTCCTTAATTTGTTGTTCTGTATCTTTACTGTCCTTATCTTTGTTTTGGATACTAGCATTCCAGGTACTGGTCCATGATGTTACCTCCCTAGTTTCTACTGAGACTTAGAATGTAGGCATCTTGATTTTTATAAGTTTCCTACCTGCTTATGTCAAATGCCAAACTCTACTATTGCAGAGTGTTGTGGGATATAGCTTAGCATGAGTGAACAAAACTCTGAGAAAAACATAGCCCTGTTCAGCTCTCATAATTGTCAGGCATTCATATAATATGGCATATACAAACCTAACGTATAAATGTTGCTAACGTCAGTTTGCTAGAACCTTCCCAAATCAATAGAAAGTCTCATATTTCTTAATACTCACATACATTTGATAACAAACCTTTAGAATAATTCATTGCAAAAATTGTTTTCAAAACAATCATTGACATATACAATAATGAAAATATGATAAACATTTGAATATCACATACAAGGAATGTAAAATCATTTGGAAGCATATGCCCAAATTCTCATTATGATGATGAAAAATACTCAGATCAGACAGGTTTGAGATCTTATAGGACATGTGACAAATTGCATAAAATATATTATAACTTTTCAGATAAATGCTGGAAAATGTAACATTCTATTACAGGGGTCGGCAACCTCTGGCATGCGGCTCGCCAGGGTAAGCACCCTGGCGGGCCAGGCCAGTTTATTTACCTGCCGCGTCGGCAGGTTCGGCCGATCGCGGCTCCCACTGGCCGTGGTTCGCCGCTCCGGGCCAACGGGGGCGACGGGAAGCCGCGGCCAGCACATCCCTCGCCCGCGCCACTTCCCGCTGCCCCCATTGGCCCGGAGCGGCGAACCGCGGCCAGTGGGAGCCGCGATCGGCCGAACCTGCCGACGCGGCAGGTAAATAAACTGGCCCGACCCGCCAGGGTGCTTACCCTGGCGAGCCGCATGCCAGAGGTTGCCGACCCCTGTTCTATTACTTTTATCCACTTGTGGTGATTTTACCAAGTTATACTAAATTTCTAGTCTAATGAGATCACAGGTCTCCATCATCTGTGCAATCCAGTCATCACAGATATTACTTTGATGAACATTTTAAAAAGTTGTCTGCAACCCCTGTCATCCATCTCAGCAGTGCAAAGCAACTGGAAAGCTGCTGTACTGGAGTAACTGGGGATTTCTTGATGTATTAAGGTAATTCCTGGGTAGCATAAAACCAGTGTAAAGGACTCTGCACCATTCATTTCTGCCACAGGCCATGGAAGACAATCTGCTGCCCCATGCAAAATATCAACATGCTGCCCCCCTCTTCAAAGTCCTAGTCCAACAGAAGTGGCCCAGTTGCCCCCCATCATGTTGTAGGTGTCATTTGACCTATAAAGTTACTTTTTCAGTATTATTTAGTATTGACAGTTAATTATGTAAAGCTAATCAGCGAGTTAAAAATCCCAAAGAAATGTTTATTATTTGTTCCTTCCTAACGGGTCAGATACTATGAAAATGGGAGCCACAGAGACAACTTCCTTCTTGTAAAGTCTGAGAGGACATTTGAATCTTCCGTCATAGGAATTTCCTGTGTCTGCCATCAAGAAGAGCTACAACTCTCCAGCAAAGATGAGAGAATATTGGATTTTGGAAAAAAAGATGATAAAGTTCAATCTGTTCACTCTTATCAAAATATCATAGGGCTTGTCTATACTGCGTGCTAACCTGAGTTTGTGCACACTGAAAAGTCCTGTGTATACATGACACAAACCCTTAAAGCATAGTAACTCCACAATTAAAGTGTAATCTATACTGAGCTTTGAAATGTAGCAAATTCACTGCATACTGAGTTAGTGGAGACTGATGTTTATGTGCACATAGCTCATTTGTACTCTTTTGGCAGTTTTCCAACTGCTATCCCACACTGCTTTGTATATCACCAATCCTGATTTGTCTGTTTATCTTTATTGCGCTGGGGTCAAGTTGTCAGTAAACAATTTCTAATGCCTTGTTCCTGGTGAATCCCTATACCCATGTACAGCAACTGTGGGATTCTCATCTTAAACTATTTAGGCCTTCGTGAATGTAATTATTAGCACATTAACTACCATGATTATCCCAAAGTCATTGTCTAAGCTTGGTTATAATCAGAGGCATTTTTAATATATCTATAGAGACTGGGATCATGAGCCTCTTTCAGATAACAGGGAGTTTTGGAAAACAGATTTGGATAAATTTCAGTTGATCTGTATTATCATTATCCTTGTGCACTGGATATAAAATTATTTAAAAGATCAGTTGGTAACATGTTTCCTAATCATAATGCATTGAATGGATTGAAGTCTTATCTGGAAACAACTAGTCTGGCAATTTACTAATTTAATCCTATCTTATTGTCAAAAAGCATATTTTGATTTTTGTCTTACTAGCACCAGAGATGGCTGGAATTTCAATTTTCCCTTCAGTTCAGCTGGCTGTTGTTATACTTCCTTATCTGTGGGTTTGTCAATTACATGGGGAACAATTATTTTTTTAAAAGTACCTTCTTTTCCTCTACAAATATGCACAATATTTGATCTATTCACAGGCCTTGAAACATGTCTATATTTAAAGTATATACTGGATGATAGCCCCCTACCTATCTTATCTCTAGGCACACATAATAACATGGTCATTCTGAAAGTTCATCCATGCATGCAAGGTACAACTGCTGTCACAGCAGGGAAATATTCCTTTAGAACAAGTAGCATAACAGGATGTTTTGTGGCAGGCTATATTTCCTACTCAGCTCTTACAATGGATCACAGCAGAAGCCCTGTCACTCCAGATTTCCAAATTGGAAACCTTAACACCTTGGAGAAATCTTTCACATATTTCTTCTGAACCAACCCTGAAACATAATGAGCAATCAGTGGCTGCAAAGATGTACTGCTGGCTGGATGAGCTACTTGTAGCTATTTCAAGTAGCCCATGTGAATAGTGCCAGGGGAGAGGTAGGGGTGTGTGTGTGTGTGTGTGTGTGTGTGTGAGTGATATGCTTCTTCCTGTTTAGTCTCAAAGATTTAAATTGCCAAGGAACAAATATATCTTCTGAAAAAAAGTTTAGCGTGACAAGAAACACAATAGGTATAGGATCCAAACTGCTACCAGAAATTATTTGAAAGTTTAATCTCCTAGATTTTATATGTGAATGTAGTTGCAAAGATGAAGATACTTCTTCTAATTAGAAGATTACTACATAACTTCCTCATAGGTGCCCTTCATGCAGAACCATCAATATTGTTAGAACTTGTTTGTAAAAAGGAATTTACTTTAAAAGATGATAAAACCATCAAAAGTTAAGAGGATCTATACAGTTCAGATAATCACACACAAGCTGGCCTTTTATCCAGAGTTTTCTGGATATCTTTGGTCTGGAAATAGTGGAAGAAAAGATATGTTCATGGTATTTCAGAATGTTAAATCAGAGTGCGCATCTAGAAGTGTATGAAAATGAAAAGAAATAAACAACTAAGTTAACCAGTTTTTATTGAACTTCAAAAGACGTTTGGATTCAGTTCAATTTGTGTTTTAAGGGAAAATGTTGGGTCAGTTTTTATTCAAACTGGTTCATGATTCCCTAAATATCACATCATGTACTGGGGCTAGGACAATGATAACAGCTTGATTGCTGGCATAGACTTAGATGTGGCTGGGTCGCTAAGATGGCCATAAACAGCAGATTAAAGGCCAAATTATGTTTGGCCCTTATGAGTGGAATGTTGGAGGGGTAGGTGCAAGAAACATTCCCTACTCTTATGTGATATGTGAAAGGGCCAGGCTGAATTGCAGTCCCTACATTCAGGGGAACACAGTTGACTGCTCCATCTCTTCTTCCCTAGAGGCATCTGGTGCCGCAAAGGGGTCAGGGAGGAGGGAAGGCAATGGTTTTCTCCAGCCTGCAGTGGCCTGGAAAGTGGGACCAGTACACTGGGGAAGAGGAGACTAAACTAGGCTGGCAAAGCCTGGAATTAAAATTTAAAGTCCTCAGTGCTAATTAATTTTAAAAAATAATAATAATGATGAAATCAAGCGCTGTATTTCAATCTTTGGGATAAATCTTAACTAGTGTTATGCCTCAGGAGGAGGATGCAGTGTGCTGCCCTCTGCACACCAGACCAACCCCATTAGTCAATGCAGAGGGAAGAAGGACCAGTAACATTTTTAAGAGAGGGGGCACAGTAGCATTTGGGTGGATCTATACTGCCCACCAGCCACATAGAGTTTGGCAGGGGAGGGTTCTCCAACAAGGGAATAGAGCTCCTTGCTTTGATCCTTTTCCCCTAACACCTCAGTAGAAGACTACTTCACACTTGAAGGTCTCTTTGTCTTCCAAAGATTTCTCAGGAGCAGCTGCTGTTGGCCACTTGGGAAACCCTTATAGGTAGCAGCAGTGCAGCCCGGGCTCCCAAGGAGCGCTCCTATGCATCACAGTTCAGGTGGAGTTGCCGGTAGCAGCTTGATGTTACATTGCAATTAAAAAAAAGCATGTTGCAGTGGTGACTCAGGCCTACACTATTTTGAAATACAAAATTTAGCTGACATCGTCCCGCTAAATAGCAAAAATTAACTAGTCCATAGCCTATGCTGCATTCTACAAATCTTTACTATGAGGGGTAAGAATTTTATAAAAAAGAGTATGTTTCTGTGAACAAGTCCCATTTTCTGAAATGGCTACTGTTCCTCTGTAAATGCTGATGGAGCCAACACAAAATAAAAATAGGTTGTTTTTTACCATTTGCATCAACAAAGCCAGCCTGACCATTTTTCAACCACAGTTTCTATATGTAATGCTGTCTGGATAATTAGAACTATAATTTTAATGATTAGATGCTATTTGGTAAAATTATTAGAGCCAGTCAGAACATTGTTGTCATATTATGTTCTTTCATCTAAACTTTTTGGGGTTGAGAAAGAGAGAGGCTGGGAGGCCTGGCGGTAAGAGCAGGACCCTAGTATTCAGGAGTCCCCGAGTTTAGTCCCTTCTCTGCCTGAATCAGAGTGATCCAAAATAAATAATAAAAACCTCTGCTCTGAATCAGGCAGAGCAGGGACTTGACCCTGGGTCCCCTGCATTTCAAGTCACTGACAACATACATACACTCCTACTTTCACAAAAGTTTTTGGTATTGTTCTAATGCAGAGCAAAAATAAATTTCAGACTCTCAAAAGATTCCCACAAACAGAATTATTGTCCTCCATTAGCTCTAAAACTTATAGCAGTTTCCTGATAAACACAATTTTAATAACTGAAACTGAAACTTTATATCTAAGGGACAAGTCAAGGAAGCAGGGAGAGGATCAAGTTTCAGATTGGGCTTGATTCCATATGTGGAGCATTTTGCACCCAGCTTTCTCTTGGGGGGAGAGATAGCTCAGTGGTTTGAGCATTGGCCTCCTAAACCCAAGGTTGTGAGTTCAATCCTTGAGGGGGGCATTTAGGCATTGGGGCAAAAAATCTGTCTGGGGATTGGCCCTGCTTTGAGCAGGGGGTTGGACTAGATGACTTCCTGAGGTCCCTTCCAACCTTGATATTCTATGAAACGACTACACAAGTCCATTGTGTCTTTCTTTGCTATGGAAAGGAAACCTCCACTTCCAAAAATAAATGGGATGGCCCTAAAACTAACCCTAAGGTCTTCAAACATGTTAAAGCATCAGGAACATGTTAAAGGCTGTTATGCTAGTAGTATCTTCTCCTTCCTCCCCTCGTGTTAGATCTGATATTGCGGCTACAGCTCATTTGTTAAGACCTCTGTTTCGGACCTTATTCCACTCTGTATATAGTAGTGTACTCAGCAAGGCCATGGGAGTAATAGACATATGCTTTGGGAAAATATAAAACAAAACAAGCATGATTTTGATGGTAGGGTGGATTGTGGGTTTTGTTTTGTTTTGTTAGGTAGTGGTGGGTGAAAGAGAATTAAAAACGTTTGGATTGAATCAAACCTATTAGCATAGGCCTTCCTTTATGACATCATTCCTTTAGGTCTGAATGAGGGAATAATTCTGAGACACAGTTAACTGACCCTGAGGATAGTTATGGAAATATTGTAAGGGAGGTACTGAGGGACAACCAAGGGGAAGGTATCCCGTCTTCACTGTGTTTTATTAATTTGTTCATTTTTAAAGGTATTGGCCTGATTCTCTTCTCAGTTACACCACTTTTATGTGGGTTTAAGTCCATGGGCTTCAGTGAAGTTTCACTTGATTTACACCAATGTCACTGAGAAATAGATAAGGCTTATATAGCTCATATGGGACATCTAGGCATGAGGTGAAATAATAGAGCTGAATGGATGCAGTGTTTATGTCTGTTACTGTATCATCAGTCAAGGGCTTTGAGTCAACTCAGCTAGTACTATTGTGAGAATAAAACAACAGTACCTTAATAATGTAGGGATTTGGAAAGGAAACAAAACTGCTGCACAAATCTCCCATTGTCCTGTGAAAGCCAAGAACAAAATTGCAGGAGGAGTGCAGTCTGCAACAACATTGTTGTCAGAGTTCACTAGCAATTACTGTGCGTGATGTTTCCTTTCTCCAGGAGATGTCACTGTAGACACTGGTGAATGTGCATTTCATGAGTTTACAGCAAAAATACAATCAAAATGAAATGACAAAGATTTATTCATTCCAAAAATACCTTGGCCTATTTCAACAGTATTCTTGCCAAATGAACATGTCAGGAGCGAGGACTGGAGTTTTCAACACTGCTCCTTTGTAAACTACACTTGTTTGCACCAGTCCATTAAGGCGTCATCATTTATTTACATTCACAAGAGAGTGGATGCTCCAAAGGGGTCCAAACTCAGCTGAAGAGAGAGACTTTGGGAAAAGACTATTCATACATAAGTTATTACAGCCTCAAGGAAACAGATAATGCCAGCAGGTAACTACATATGCAATTTATATACCTATTTATATTACAACTACATCAAAATGGGTAGTCAACAAAATACCTAGGAGAGCTCCACTTTACTATTGTTTCAAATACCCTTCAAATATATAGCTGAGATTGTTGTCCTCTCACTCATTACCAGTGAGAGTTAATGGGTGCTGCTGCATGCTCAGTACTTTTGAAATATCAGGGCAGGGTGGAAAAAAGGGGGCAGGGGAAAGACTGAGGTCGTAAAGAGACTTGCTGGACAAGGAGACGGGGGAAAGGAGGCTGTGGGGACAGAGATTGGATGAGAAGCCCAGGGAGGTAGATTACTATTGGCAACCAGTAGGGATGAGGAATGCAGACAGAAGTAGAAGGGGGTGACTGAGGACCAGATTGGGGAAAGAGACAGATGGGATAAGAATGGGGAGAGGGTGGGCACAGGAGTGGGCTGGGCAAAGAAACTGGGCCTGGGAGTCTAGAGAAGTGAGGCTAAGACTTGCCGGATTAGGGGCCTGGAATTGCGATGAGATGCCTGAGGAACAGAAACATGGAATGGCTAGGTGAGAAGAATGGGAATAGGATGAAGATGTGGGGAAGAGGCAGGAATTGGACCGGGACAGGAATTGCTCAGAAGGGCTTATACTTGGGGGAAACAGGCAGGAGAATCTGTACCTAACAGAGCTCCCTCCCATTCAGAGCCTGGAATGGAACCCAAGATCCCCAAGTCTCACCATTCCTCTGCTGTCAGCAAAACCCCTGTGAAATCTACTGGCAAAGTGTCTCATCCCCTTATACAGCTGGTCCACATAGCAGTTCTACCTTGTTATCTTCTATCAGTTACTCCATTGTTCAAGTGGCAGAGGTCTCTGTGGTTGATTTAAAGGTACCAACCCCGTCGATGAACCATGTGGATGTCAATATAACGTGACATCCTGAAATTTGTTTTTTCAGTTTGCTTTCTTTAAAAAAAAATCTAGGAAATCATACACACACAAACTACATTAAAAGAACTGAGGCAGCTGCAAAAAAGGCTAATATTCTGAGATATATTAACAAGAGTATCGTATGTAAGACATGGGAGGTAAATGTCCCACTCTTTCAGCACTGGTGAGGCCTCAGCTGTGTCCAGTATTGGGTGCCAGACTTTAAGCCATATTAGAGAGATTCCAGATGACAGAAATAAAAATGATAAAAGCTTTAGAAAACCTGACCTATGAAGAAAGTTTAAAAGAACTCTGCATACTTAGTCTTGAGAGGTGTGCACCTGGCTGCAGATACAGACCAAGCCTGTCTGCCTTCCCCCAAGGCAAGGGTCAGTACACCTGCAGATACCCAGTGCAGCCCCAACTACAGGACCTTCTTCTGGAGACTGGATAGCCCACCCTCCATCCACCGCAGTTGCGCTCAGGGTGTTGAACCAGTGCCAGAGCATGGACAGGACCAGTTGGTTGATCACCTGTGTCCTCCCCCAAAGGCACAAGAGCAGCTCCGTTCATCTCTGCAACTCGTCAGCCACGCTGCCCTCTAGAATGCTCAATTCTCCAGTGGGGAGGGATCAGTGGCAGAAAGCTAGATGCCCAGATAGAGCAGGTGACCCACGCCCCACCAGATGGCATGGAGCACAGGTGGGAGGGAGCTCACCTGCCACCCATCTTCAACCATCAGGCCAGAGCTCTTGACCCAGTTGACCCAGGCAGAGGAGGCCACTGAATAGATGGCTTGACAAGCCTCCACCTGCACCAGATCTCCCAGGTCCTGGCCCATGAGGAGCATGTCATCGGCACACGCTGACAGGACTACCCACAAGTTCAGCACTCAAAGCACCAACACCATCATCCTTTTTCGGAGGAAGGGCTCAATAGTGATGGTGTAGAGATAGTTGAACAGCAGGCAACTGTGATGCATCCTTCGACCAAAGGTGATAGGTTTGGTCAAGGCCCAGTTGAGCTTGACCAGAAACTCCATAGAAATGGGAGAAAGCCCACAAAGGAGGGCCCAAAGCCGAATGCCTGCAGAGTACCCATGAGATATCCATGATCCATTTTGTCAAAAGCCTTCTCCTAGTCAAGGGACAGGAGAGTGAGTGTGAGACCATCCCTACATGCTAGATGGAGTAGATTCTGGACCAGATAGAAGGTATCGAAGGTGGTCTGGCCAGGATGGTGTAGGTCTAGTCGAGGTGGATAACGTTTGCCAGCACAGACCCAAGCTGAGCAAGGTGGCTTTTTGCTATGACCTTTTAGTTTGTACTGAGGAACCTAACTTGGTTCATGGAGGCCACCCTGCTTAGACAGCAGAACGAGCATGGCCTGCCTGCTTAATGGGAGGAACACACCACTCCCTAGGGACTTGTCCCAGATGGTGGTGAGATCTGTGCTGAGAATGTCCCAGAACACATGATAGAATTCCATAGTCAGCCTGTTTTTGCCCAGAGATTTGTGGGTGGGAATCAGAAGGATGGCTTATGGGAAGTCAGCCAGAATGAGGCGATGCTCTAGCCAGTCTCAGTCACCCTTGGTGACTGTAGAGAGTTAATCACACAGAATCCTACAGGCATTGAGATTGGTCAGATCTGGAGAGAAGAGGCTGGCGTAAGAGGCCCTGGCCCTTCCCTGCATCTGTAGAGGATCTATGAGGAGGTGCATCCTCCACCAAGAAAAAGGCAATATGCTTTTTGGAACCTCTCTTTTTCTCCAAGGTGTAGAAGAACTGGGAGCAAAGATCCATCTCCCAAAGGAGCTGGATGTGGGATCTAACAAAAGCACCCTGGGCCCACTGGTCATAGAGGGACTGGAGCTCATCTTGGTTCTTCTGACACTCTCTGAAGAAGGACCGATCCCTGGGGTGAGTGCCCACATGCCTCTCCAGCTCCAAAACCTCCTGCTCCAGCTGCTCTAGCACCACATTCCTCCTCTGATCGGCTCCCTGGCTGTAGTCACATTCCCCACATTCCACCACCTCTGTGCTGAGGGAAAGGTGTTCCCTTGCCTCCTCCAGGCCAGCCAGAACTCCTGGAAGGACTCTGCAAAGCTCACATCTTCCAACAGACTGTTATTGAAATGCTAGTAGGTGAGACTCAGCCACTTAGGTCAGCAAGGCCACCATGGCTACCAGGTGATGGTCTGAGAATGGGGCTGGCCTGATGCTGTAGGAGTAGGCCTGCAAGATGTGAAATTCAGTCAGGTAAATGTGATCCAACTGGGAGTGGCACGACTGAGTGGCCTGCACCCAGGCAAAAGTTAAGGTGGCAGAGTTGTCCAGGTGGTGGTTGCACAAGATGTCCAGCAGGAGTGATGACTGACAATCTTCCTGAGGATGTCTCTGGCTGCCTGACACTTCTTTACCCTGTGATAGTCCTGCCTATCCAGGGTGGCATTAAAATCCCTGCCGGGAGCAGGCACTCATGAGGATCCAGGATGCTGAGGAACGCAGACACCTGCCAATAGAAACGCACCCACTGTGGCCCTGGTATCGAGACATAGATGTTAACCAGGGTGAGAATCGCCCTCCACACAGACCCAGAGGGAAGCAGGCACCTCATTACGACCTCAGCAATGCCCAGCACCTCAGGCCATACAAGGTGTACTTTAGTCACCTCACTGTGCTCTTGGGTGGGTGGCCACCCTGTTCTCCCCATGGGTCTGGGGAGAACAGAGTGGCCACCCTAACCAAGAGTACAGTGAGGTGACTAAAGTACACCCCAGCCCCCAACTCCAGCTGCCAGCTGGCTTTAGCAGTCCTATTGGTGTGAGTTTCCTGCAGGAAGATCACAGAGTACCCCCTTGCCTGAAGAAAGAAGAGTACCTGGGACCTGTGGAGATTCCCCCTACAGTCTCTTGTGTTGCCTGAGGTGAATGTGGTTGATCTGATTGTAGGGATTGAAGATCCGCATGACCTGGAGCAGCTCCCAGCCCCACGGAACCACACAGCGACCAATGGTCGATCCAAAAGGTGATCAGAGAATTGCTGTGCTTTTCCCCTGTAATCAGTACCCATCCCTCTATGGTGTGATTAGAGGGCTGGCCAGCAGGGGTAGGTCCAAGGGATAAGGGTGATGGGATCAGGGCTTGGTTAGGCAGGGATGGGGCAAAAGAGGGAGTGGTGGTCTCCAGAGATGGGACTCTCACAAGCTCTCTGACATCACTGCCACCATCTTCTCCATGGACCCCGCCTGATGGCTATTATCAGCAGTGGGGCCCGTCCACTCAGCTGGCTGTGATGGGGGGCACCCCTGGCATCTGAATGGGATTATTGGCTGGTGGAGGAGGAGGGGGAACCAAGCTGGTAGGCTCACCAGTGCTTGGCAGGGTGCTGGCCCTGCCACTATTGGGGTGCCTGGAATCCCTCCTTTCTGGTCCAAGAGACAGTACCTCTAGATGTGCCCCAAAGCCTGGCAGAGGAAGCACTGAGCATCCTCTGATGAATAATGGACCTGGTACAGGGTGGACCCCTTAGTAGGACCCCACTAAGAAGAAGAAGACTTCTGATGTCAGGAAGAAGATGACCTTCCATAGGTAGGTTTTAACATGGGGTGAGGCAGTCATTAGGAGGCAATGGATGCTGTGCCATCTGGTCAGGGAGGGAGAGTGACCCTGGCCACTGTTGATGTTGAAGAGGAGGTGGCAGCAGCAGTAGAGGCGGCAGTGGGTGGAGGAGCTGGAGCAGATGGCGATGGGACAGCAGGCCACCAAGCTACATGTAGGGGATGAGGATGCTCACAAACCTGGAGGGATTAATGAAATAAAAGCAAGGAAGGTGTGGGGCGCAATAGGTAATGTTGGAGCAGGGGCACTGGCTCCTCTGGCTGCACTGGGTGAGGGACAACTGTGAGAAGGGTGCAAAGGCGATGCCTGGGGCTGGGTATGCAGGGTCACATGACCCCCCCCCCAGATTGCTTGGTCCCACATGGTGTAGCCTGCAGGGCCCCCTCCCTGCAGAGCAGCTGAGCCAGGGAGCTGTGCCAGGCAGGGGGAGGTGGAAGCAGGAGCGGAAGAAAAGTGAGAGGCAAAGGAATAGCTGAGAGCTGCATGGAGGGGCCACTGCTTTTCCGGAGCGGGGGCTGCTTTCCAGAAGGGGAGAGAGCTGCCAGGAAGTGGGGGGCATGGCTGACAGTGGTTGTGCTCCCCACTGTCAGCAGGCACGGGTAGTCTATGGGGAGCAGTGAGTAGGAAATAAAACAAAATGGTGGGGAGCAATCACTAGCACTGGGGAAACACAGGTCCATGGGGTAAGCAGGGCTGGGCAGAGCAGGCAAGTAGGGAAACAATTGGCAAGTGGAATGGTGCCTGGGCAGTGCAAGGAATAAACAGTTAAAGGGGGCACTGGGCTGGGAAAGCGAGCACTGAACAATGAAGTGGGGGGGAAGCTGGTGAGGGCAGGTACCAGACACCAAGGGGAGGGGCCCTGGTTCGGGCAGTGAAGCAGGGAGGCCAGGTCTGGCCTGTGAAGGAGAGTATCAAACCAAATTGTGAGGACCTGGGCATGGCAGGTATCAGACAACAAAGGGAGGAGGTCTACCTGGTGTGGCAGGTATCAAACAGCAAAGGGAGGGGGATGTATTGGCAGGACAGGTAACAAAATAGAAAGGGGGGCCCTAGGCAGGGCAGGGGATGGGAGGCAAGCAAACAAACAGCAATGGGGACACTTGGGCAAGGGAGGCAGGTAGCAAATAGGGGGGTAGAGGGAGTAGCAAACTGAAAAGAGAGGGCAGCCACGCAAGACTGGGGTGAGTTGTAAACCATGAAGGGGGTAGGGGCTGATAGGAAAGCAGGGGAAGGGGTGGAGTAGGAGGCCCACCAGCCCAATGCAAACTCCGCGGGGAAGAGGGGGTAGTCCAAGGAGGAGACATATACCCATGCGTGCTTGGAACAAGAATCTCTGCTGCAACAGTAGTACCAGGGAAGATGAGTGGGTGGAGGCAGGCAGGCTGGCTATCAGTCAGGTAGATAGTCTGCAGGAGCAGTGGTGGGCGAATAGATGGAATGGGGAGAGGGCTCCATGCCACATCCCCCCTCCCCAGCAGCAGCAACAGCAAAGCAAGGGTAGCTCACTAGGAGCAGCAGCAGAAAGCCCCACCCTCAGAGTCACAGGTGTGCAGGGAACAAGCCACGGGGACTGTAGAAAGAAAATGATGGTTTCAGGATCTTGGTCATGGCAGTTGAAAGCTGGCCTGGAGAACTGGATTTTACCCTGCCTCTGCCACAGAGTTCCTATTCAATACAAGTTAAGTCACTTAAATCTGATATTTCACAGGTGGTCACACAGGTGTGTTCCTCATTTTCTGGGTGCCAGACTTAAGACCTTTGGGATCTGATTTGAGGAAGTGCTGAGCATTCATAGGTGCAATCAAAGTCAATGGGAGCTATACATTGACCATATAAAGTGTTATATAATGCTAAGTACACTGAAAGATCAGGTTGTAAGCATCTGAAATTGGGCATCCGGTTAATGGATATTTTTGTCCGTAATCTGTCCCTCAGTTCCCCACATATAAAATGGGGATAATATCACCTTCTCACCTGCCACGGGTGTTGTAAAAATAAATTCATTAATGTCTGTGAATCAGTTAGATACTGCAGTGATGAGTGCCACAGAAAAGCTCACTGATTCCAAGGCCAGCAGGGACCACTGTGATCATCTAGTCTGACCTCCTGTATAATATGGGCCATAGAACTTCCCCACAATAAAAATTCGGAGAGCATTAATCTCCATCAGATTCATAATTCTGGTTTTAGAGCAGGGTTTGAATAGGGTGTACTAACTAAGCCATGGAGTTTTATATTGAACAATGAGGGGAAAAGAAAATATTGAATGACTGCTTGTCCTGGATCCACAGGATCGGTGCTTTGCCCCAACTTTTACACAGTCTCTTGGAGGAACTCCTTCAGTGTGCCAGACCCCCAAGGGATCTTATCTTCCTTCAGGGTAGGCCACCACCTCCAAGACTGAGCCTCTGGGCTTCAGCATTCCTGCATCACGGTGGTGAGCTCTGCCCAGCGGTCCAGACTGAGACAGACTCCCGGTTGAAGACTTGTACACTCTTCGGGGATTAAAGCACCCCAGCAAGTATTTGCAGAGACACGAAGCAGCGTTTTCAAAACAGTTGGATTTATTAGTCAACTAGACCACAGCACTGGAAGCCCTTAGGTCAGCAAAAAGAAAGGAAGGTGAAAACGTAATCCATCTGGCCAAGCCAGAGCAATCCACCAGCCGAACTCTAGTGAATTCCATTTCAGGCTCTCTCTCTCTCTCTCTCTTCCTCAATCCAAGGTGAGAGCAGCTAACATCCTCCAGAAGCCCACTCTTTATCCCCTGATGATCACTTCCCAGTCCTTTGTCTTCAGGCAGGGTCATGCTGAGTTCACAACCCCATCTGCCAGAACTTCCCACTGTTAAGTGCCAGTTGTTCACAGGGCCGGCCCACAACATTTTGGCACCTGAGGCGGGGAGCTCAAATGACACCCCCCATGTCCCCTCGCTTGGGCCAAAACTTTGAAAGGTCTCAATTCTGCCTTCTTCCTGTTCTACTCCTCTTATGGTACTGCTCTGCTACCTACCCCAATAAAGGAGAACTAACAACTTAAAATGCCTTGTTCAAAAATTTTAAGTAACACTTAACTTTCAAATGCCTGAACAGCAAATGTAACTTTTCTTGTCTGCATAGTAAACACTGGCATTTTTATCTGTTTGAATAATCAAAGTGGTGCTTTCCGTGCCTTCTTGGTTGCAAAGATTTGAACTGCTTCCTGCTGAAGGTCCACAGTCTGGGCCAGCTCATGCTCTATTGAGATGGTTGCAAGGCCGACCAGCCTCTCCTGTGTCATTGTGGAGCGTAGATGTGTTTTTATTAACTTCAGCTTGGAGAAGCTGCGTTCTCCACTGGCAACTGTTACAGGAAGTGTTAGAAGTATGCGCAGAGCAACAAAAGCATTTGGAAAGAGGGTGGTCATCTTATTTGTGCACATATATTCCAGAACAGCCTTTGGAGTTGATCCTGCTGAAATGTATCTTGAAAGGGCTTTCAGTTCATCACCTAAATCACTCGCATCAATATCGCGCATGTCATCATGTGTCAACACTGTCTCTAGTGCCCTGCATTGCTGGTGTAGGTCTTCTTCAGGTATAGTGAGGAGTTTTGGAATATCATACAACATCCCAAATATACTGCTGTGTTCCTTGAGCTGCATGAAACGTTCTTCAACTGACTGTATTGCACAATCTAGCACCTGGTTAAAGAATTCAACTTTGAATTGTTGTTTGGGGTCTCTTATGGGATTATCCCGTGCCTCGTAATCAAAATGTCTTCTTCTTCGGTGACTCTTGTATTCTTGAATGGGTGGGAAAATAGCTTCAGTGTGAAGTTCCTCTGCCAACTTCTGTGCACTCTTCAGAACGTTTTGAAATCCCTCATCTGACCGGTAAGACTGTAGGTATGACTTTGCTTTGTCCAGTTGTTCCATTGCTCCAGATATATCAAGGTCAACACCTTGGAGTCTCTTGCTTACAACATTTATTTCAAACAGTATGTCATGCCACAACACTAAGCCACACAGAAATTTGAAGTTATGTATGTTTCTGGTGATTCCATTTCCCTCTGCCACTGTTCTCCCACGAACAGTTCCTGTCATAGCATTATCCTCCATAATGGCAACTATGGCATCATCTATCTTCCCAATTTGGTGTTTGATAGGCTTTATCGCCTCCACTCGACTTTCCCATCGTGTGGCACTCAGTGGTTTCAGTGTCAGAGAGGATGTTCCCAGATGTTGCTTCAAAATTTGCCATTGATGAGTTGATGCAGAGAAAAATACATAGATGCTTTGAATTACATTAAAAAATTCAGCAGCCTCACTAGAAGCTGATGCTGCATCACTGACCACCAAGTTCAATGAATGAGAACTGCATGGGACAAAAAAAGTTTCAGGGTTTAACTCTCGGATCTGTGTCTGCACTCCTCTGTTCTTTCCTCTCATGTTGGCACCATTATCGTAGCCCTGACTTCTCATGTCAGCTATTGCAAATCCCGTATCTTCCAGTTTCTTAAGAAGCACATTTGTCATACCATCTTCTGTAGTATCATCAATGTCAATAGATTCTAGAAAATACTCTCTGACAGTCACCATTGCAGGGACATTTTCAATAGGTTCTGTTGTTGTTACAAAATGCCCCATTAAAGTAATTTGTTCCATATGGCTAATGTCAGGTGTGCAGTCCAGAATAACAGAGTAATATCTTGCTGATTTCAGATCTGCCACAATCTTCTGTTTGACTTTTGTTGCCAGTAACTGTATGATCTCATTTTGAATTGTTTTTTCGAGGTAGTGGTGTGTGTACATTTCTTGGGTGGTGACTCTTCTTAGATACTTCTGGAGTACAGCATCAAACTCAGCCATCAGCGCCACAATTTTAAGGAAGTTTCCATTGTTTGGCACATACAGCTGATCTGAAGTGCCACGCAGTGCTAGGTTTTGGGTAGCAAGCATTCTCACAATGGCAATGAGCCTTTTCAGAACATTTTGCCAGTAAAGAGACTCTGATGCAATCTTCTCTTGATGCTGATCATCTATGGTGGTCTTTAACCTTAGTCTCATCTCAAGCTCTTTCCACCTATGGAATGCTCTCTGGTGATTTGCTGCCTTCTCATGGCATGCCAGATTTCTAGCCAGATTTTTCCAGTCCTTTGTTCCTGTAGAACCCAATGTGGCTGGAACATTAGACTGGAAGAGTTTGCAACAAAAACAGTATGCAGCATTCTGGGTTTTTGAGTACATAAGCCATGGCCTCTCCACTTTGTCACCATTGGGGATTTCACGCCAGTAATGTGTTGGATGGAAACTTCTATTTTCATTGTCTTTGGGGAACATGAAGTTTTTCACTTGCTGTGGCCCATGCAGTACAAGGAAGTCCCTCAGGCTACTGCTCAAGTGGGTCCACAGTCCTGGATCATCTAGACTTAAGGAACTAAACTCAGCAGCAGCTGTTTCTTGCGCCTCCACCACACTCTTCTCTGATCTACACTTTTCTTCAGGAATGTGCATGGTTACATCCATTTGAGATGGAGATATGGATGCTGCAGTAGCTGCCAGGTCACCTGCACTCTGACTAACTGGAAGATCAGGCATCTCCTCACCACTCACATCCTCACTGGGGCCGGAAGGCTCACCGTGAACATTTGTGTCTATGTATCTCAGGAGAGCTCCTTCCTGCTTAGATAGAAAAGCTTCCTTTGCTTTCTTTCTTTTTCTGAATGCTGCCCCAGAGGGGCGTTTTCTTCTTTCACTCATGACTGCTGTTCTGTGCCAGCTATAGTGGCTCTCAACACTCAATTGAAGGGGACAAATAAGCAGGCTGGTAGCAGGGCCTGAGTGAGGGAAGATATCAGCGTCTTAAGGGCCTAACTGGCTCCTACTACTTCAGTTGACTGCCTGTTCTCCTCAAGTGGGTTCAGGGAAGCAGCAGGAAACAGGAAGCTCCCTGAGAAGCTGGTGTTAATCAGTCCAGGCTCCTGGGGGTGCTAGAGAGGTACATAAGAGGCTCCTCCTCCTCTCTCTCCCTGCAGCTCCTGCTGCTTTCTGTTATTCCCTCTCATCTTTTCTCCTGTCTACCTATTATGTCTCTTGTGCCCTCCTTCCTCCAGCACAGCACTCCACCATCTCTATGCATCTAGAGCAGAGAGAATACGTATGCACCACCAGCAGACAATTTTCTACACTCTGGGTCCTAGTGGCGCCCCCCCACAGTCTGGCACCTGAGTCGGCCACCTCAGTTCACCTCATGGTAAGGCCAGTCCTGGTTGTTCAGTTGTTGGGGCTTCCCATGTACCTCTGAACCCTCTGTTGATCACTTTCAACCAGTTCTTTAATGACCTTATTAATTGAGGCCCAGACAGCAAGGTGACACCCACACCTCATGTCCTGCTGTCCTCAGGAGCAATCTTAACCTTTTTTCCTCCACTGGGTAGCAGTGCAAAGTACAGAGGAAACTGATGCACACTTAGGATTAATAAAAAGTTTTACGAAAATTTCCCACTTTGTCACACGGCTAATTAAGTGATCACCATCCATCCTGTTCACTGAATGAGGCAGGGACCCAGTGGAAAAAATCATATGTGATCGTGTAATTAGAGACTGGTTCATAATGACTGACTGTGTGACCTGGGGAAAAATCACTTCACTTCTTGTACACCTCAATTGCCCCATCTGTAAAAAGGAAATAATGGTCTATCTGCTTGTGTAAAGGGATTGTTGTGATTAAAATTCATTATGATTATTCTTCTACTGAAAAAGAATTATGGCAAATTTTGTTGGAAAAAAACACAAGGACTTAAAGTCCAGTTGTTGGCAATTTGATGTGCTCATATAGGATTTTGGCAAGAAAATTCCTGTTTGTTTACACAGTATACATAACCATCCAGGGTAGAAATGATGATTGCTGATACCAGCTACATCTTGCATGTGAACTTTAAACATAACAAGGAATGGAAACACCAGGGAGTTATTTAAGGTATTTTAGATAAGGTTTAACTTTTGGAAATATTGTTCATTTTTCAATTAATAGGATCTTTTTCTTTTGTTTGATTAGAGATCACTGATCAATGCTCTATAAATGATTTGTTCCAATACAATTGAAACAGTAGATTCATAGATTCCAAGGCCAGAAAGGACTGTTGTGATTATCTACTTTGACTTCCTGTATAACACAGGCCATAGAACTTCCCCAAATGAATTCCTGGAGCACATATTTTAGAAAAAAACACGTCCAACTTGAATATAAAAATTGCCAGTGATGGAGAATCCACTACGACCTTAGTAAAATGTTCCAATGGTTAGTTAATTTGATCATTAAGAACAAAACCATATTTCCAGTCTGAATTTATCTAACTTCAATTCCAAAATATATTTGCTGTCCATTGCCTCAACCACTCAGCCACCTCATTGGAGGTGTTTGCTAGGAAAGCAATGTGCCCAATGTGGGGCACAAACCCCCAGGCCTGAGATTAAGAGTTTCATGTTCTACTGCCTGAGTTACATATACTCACTCATGCTTACTCCCTCTCTTTCTCTCTACATGGTAAATTGGAAAATCTTGATAAAATACAAAGAAGAAATGCATCACAGGGGAAAGGAACAGCAAAACCAATATGCACAATACCTCTCTGCAGATGAGCAATCCTTTACATACAAATATACATTGTTCAGGACATTGTGATCATCATCCCTTTTTCTGTCGAAAAGATCAATAAACTGCAGCAAACAGCTTTCCATTTCTTTCTAATGTAGCAACACTTCGTTTGTATGGACTATGAGCTTTGTAATTATCTGAGATTCTGCCATTATTGTTTTCTAGTTAACAAAAAATCAATGCCAGTGTCCACCTGATTTTCAAGCTGCATCCTACAACCTTAATATCTCCAGTGATTGGCAGGATCAGAGACGGTGGCTATAGTTTTATTCCAGAAAAAAAAAAGAAACCTATCTGGAGAATTAGTGCTACATATAGTAGTATTAACTGCACATAAAATACCACACACATTGTGAACAATACAAATGGTCTTTAAGTGCAATAGGCTAGCTTCATTAGATTAATGAGCCAATGACTCCAACTTTGATGCCTCTTCTAATTATGCATGATGCATCATTTCCTTCAAAAAAAGACGTCTAATTAATTAGAAACAAAATGTCATCTATAGGTCATTGACAGCAAGGAAGATCACCACTGCTTCAGTCAAATCCTCAGGCAAATGTATTACTCCTGTGGGATTACCACCAAATGTCATTATTGAATCAAAAAGAACTTCTGCAGCAGAAAGATTACAGAAAGGAGGAAACAAATCACAAATCTCTCCCCACTGCCCCAGCTTATACAGAGTTATCTGTCTGACCTTAAGTAGGTAAACACAGCTCTCCTGAGATGCCACAGATTAAAGATTTCCTTTTAGTTACATAAAATAAAAAAAGATATTGCAAAACCCCAAGCATTCTGTAAAGCACATATACAGTGATGTAAAACATTTCTGCACTGAAAAGTCCTAAAAGAAATACAGTGCTCCTTTAGTAGAAAACTCTCTGGTCTACTGTACTCCATCTTTAAACTCCCTGAAGTTACAGGGCTCAAGTTACAGCTTCCAACTCCCTTCTACAAAGTTCCCTATTCCAGCAGAATTCTAGCAGAATTTTAGAGCTTCATTAAAAGCCTCTGAAACATTGTGAGAGTGTAATAGTTTGAGTCCACCTAACGGCCTCATCCAACTTTCATGAACTTGAACACTTTTATTTGGTGTAATTAGGGAGCTTTTTATGAATCCATCACTATGTATTTATACAACCTAAAGTATTTTTGGTTGCCTTTAGCTTGTCCAAAAGTTGCTTAAAGTGAGCTATTTATAGCATACATTTTTATGATGCACAAACTAAAACTTTTTTATATCAACTTTTCAGTTTACAAAACTCAGAAGAGTTCAAGGGGGAATTATTGCATGCTACCAATTGCTAGCTCTAATTTACAAGGAGCTAAGAAAAATCCTCAGTGATTAATCAAAATTTAGTTTAATCTCTTTTTACATAATACAAATATGAATTAGCGCATAGAACCATGGAAGTAGCATACCATATAACCAGTGAGTAAAGCTAGTAGGGCTGTAGTACTTTTCCAAAAGCTATTTTTTAAAGCTGGCCTAAAACCATCATTTACAACCCACTTGAAAATCTGAGAATACAAAATTTGTTTTGTTCCAAATTGAGACAGTCAAAAATGGCAGAATTTATCACAAAATCAAATATTCAGAAATATTTTGTTTCAAACATATTGAAATGTTTTATTTCAGCTTTATTGTTTCAACTATTTTTATTCTATTCTGTTACATAAAAGCTGAAACAATAAAGTTGATATGAAGTGTTTTGATAATTTCTTATTTAAAGTGTAATGAAATTGATATATTTCTAGCTGACCTCCCAAGTTCTACTGCAGTGGGGGCCTTTCACAGACCATAGTTGAATTTCATCCACACCGTTTTCTGTACAGAATCTCTTATTCACTGAATCCCTAATGTGTGAAAGGAGTTTGGCACATAAAAGCAATGCCCTCAAATCAAGACTTGTTTGGCAGCACCCTGGCTTGTAGGAGATGTTGGGGTAGTTTTCTGATTTCTTTCCAATCCTGGAGAGAAAGCCAGTTGCTCTTTTTAGCAGGTGACATTGAGACGCAGCATGCTGCCCCCTCATGGGAATTTCAAAAGTGCTGGTCACCATACTGATCTGCCTCTTCAACGGTGCCTGTGTCAGACATTAGACATCGATTTTTGCACTATTAGGAAAGTGATGGCACAAATAGAGTTTTGGTCATATGACTAATTTTTAAGCAAAAAATTAAAAATGAAAACCTCAATCCTCAGCTGTTTTGGGACAGCTTTGCACTGTACCCCCACTGCACAATGGCCCTAAAGCCAACCACAGGAGGGTCACCACAGCATGTTAGGATCTATAGGTGGTGTAGAGCGTCTGTAGAAGCTCTTATGCCAACTGCCTTCCTGCAGCTGGTGCATGAGAAGAGGCCAGGGTATCCTAGTGCCCCAGCTGTCCCTGACCACCATAAAAGCCCCTTCTCTTCATTGGCAACCAGCAAAAATGAGAGAAACCCTGAGGCTTCTCTAACAGGCACCAGAGGACCAAATCAATGCCTAGATGGCCTGGGATAGAGGAAGTACAAAGAGCACCTTTACGCTTCTCCTGTGCTACACTAAGAACTGGGCCCTATATGAGAATTTATCAAGACAAATGTAAGTTTTTCAAACCTTCAGTTGAATACCTTGGACATGTCATTGATGCCAGGGACTTAAGGAAATCACCAGAGAAAGAGAAGATGGTTCTTCAAGTGCTACTGCCAGAGAGTGGGTCACAGTTGTGTTATTCTTAGGAGTGATGAACTACTATGGTAAACTTCTGCCTAATCTAGTGACAGTATTGTCACCATGAACAGTTACAAGTGAAGAAAAAATGGAAATAGACTAAAGAATGTGAGTGTGCATTTAAGGAAGCAATGAAACTGTTGACATCAGCTGAAGTTCTTACCTACGTCGGTGCCTCACTATCATTGTGATTAGCTTGCAATTCTTCACCATACGGAGTGGGTGCAATTGCCTTTGATAGACAAACATTCACCACTCATAAGAAGAACTATGTGCAAATAGAGCGAGACACTCTCAGCATTATCTTCAGAATTCGGAAGTCACCTATCTGTATGGCAAACATTTTACCTTGCTGAGTGAAATGGGTATCTGGAAAACTTGTCAAACACACAGGACTTGTTTCATTCATGGTAATCTAATGGCATTTTATGGAAATGATATATGGGCCAGTTTCAGCCTCGACAAGTACTGGCGTTCAGGCAGAGGTGCTGGAACTATTTTTATACTGGGGGTGCTGAGAGCCATTGAACCAAACTGTAAACCCTGCATCGAATGGAAATCACTTCAACCAGGGGATGCTGCAGCACCCCCCACACCCGTAGTTCCAGTGCCTATGAGTCCAGGGATATTCTAGTAGGACTTTCTGTTCCTCTGATTGAACCTCCTTCCATTACAACTTCTAATTTTGATGACTTGCTGGAAGAACCTTTGTATCAGATCCAGTTGATTCCTTACCACAGACTGCTACCATATTCAGGACATGGCCCCATCACCATCACTTTGTTATCCCAAGAGAGTGTGAAAACTAGCGATGTGCCTGAATTTATGAATAATTTAGTTATTGAGTTGCTAGTCAAAGCAGTATAATCCCTTGCAATTTAAGAGTTTGCGGTAGTCCACCCACAACTTTTTAGGTTACATTGTGTTCTTTGTTAGCCATGTAAACAATAATATATATTTAGGATTTTTTTTTAAATCAGAATGGAGGAATGTGATGTCGTAACTCTTTACATTTTTGAGTGCTCTGCAGTCTCCCTTCCCCAGTGAAAAACCTAATTTTGTTTTTGGTTTCAGTTTTATTGTCAGAACAATAAAGTCTCCACAGCAGATAGCTATGTTTCTATCAGCTCTTTCTGTGCCTGTCTATCTCCATTTCCACTGGAAATATACATATAACATAAATGTTACTTCCTGCCTCCCTCCTCCTATTGGCTCCTCTGTCCCAATTCTATATACTCTAACCAGTCCGAGTACAGATCTTCAGCATTTTTCTTCAACCCTCACCCATACCACCTTCATTTCAAGGGGGAATGGCCCTTCAAAAGGCAAGGAAGTGGGATATAGAGTGGTAGAAACTAGGGGTGGAGGATAGGAGGTACCTTGACCTGCTAACTTGTGTTAAAACTACAAACTGCTCTTTTCTCCACAAGGATTTCAACTAGTGTTCTATTCTCTATATCAGGGGTCAGCAACCTCTGGCACGCAGCTCGCCAGGGTGTTTACCTGCTGCGTCCACAGGTTCAGCTGATTGCAACTCCCACTGGCTGCGGTTCGCCGCTCCAGGCCAATGGGGGCTGCGGGAAGCAGCGCAGGCCGAGGGATGTGCTGGCCGCGGCTTCCCACCACCCCCATTGGCCTGGAGTGGCAAATCGCGGCCAGTGAAAGCCGCGATCAGCCGAACCTGCCGACGCGGCAGGTAAACAAACTGGCCTGGCCCGCCAGGGTGTTTACCCTGGCGAGCCACGTGCCAGAGGTTGCCGATCCCTGCTCTATATGTTCTTATACCACACTCATCACTGTAGCATCTGTGTGCCTGTTAGCTAACAAGGTATGAACTCACTTTTTTTTCTTAGTGAAGGTAAGGCCATAGTCTTTTGAGGAAGCCCTGAAGATGAGACCTGTGCGGGGGCGGGGGAAGAGGAATGTAAGAAGGCTTCCCATCATACATTTTAGAGTTTCTATGTAGAGCTTACCAATATTTTTCAATTAAAACATTTTTGGTGAAAAATGTCAACCAAAATGTTATGTGCATTTGTGTTGAATTCACCACATTGTTTTGTCTGAGAAAAAAAAATAGAAAATGTCAAAATTTGTTATTTGAAATGACTTTTTGTTTAGAAATGTCCTTCAATTTTATTAAATAAATAACTAAAAACCTTTAAAAAGCTCAACATTTAAACAAAATGTTTTGTTTCAGGTTGAGCTAAGTGTGCTGTTTGACCTAAATTTAAAAAAAAAAAATGAAAAATGGGTCACTGAAAATTTCAAACAGTTTTTTATTTCTGGTTAACCCAAAATCAACTTTTTGTTAATTATTTTTGTAAATACCATCTGATAAACATGACACTAAAGGCTTCTATGATGTGGTCAAAGGTGCGTACAGCCCTCCCCAATCTGCCTTGACACTGCTAACAAGTACTGATGGTGAATCTCTCATCATAGATTGCACTGCCGTTCACCAATGGTGGCATGAACATTTTAGTGACTACTGAATTATCTACTGTTTCTGATGAGTCGCTCAATAATGTCCATAAATTGGCCACATCTAATGCCCTTGCTGATTCCCCCCTCACCGCATGAGCCAAGGTGTTGAAGGCTGTTCAATAATGAAAAATAACAAATTTCCTTGTCCCACTGCCATTCCAGCTGAAGTTTTCAAACATGGGAGGAAATCTCATTTACAGGCTTTTTGAATTTTTCTTACATGTCTGTCTTCAAGAAATCATACTGCAACAACTAAAAGTTGCCATCACTATCTATAAGCATAAAGGCTCAAAGAGCAACTGTTGCCATTTGTGCTCTGTAACTGGCAAGATTCTTTCATGCATCCTCCTGAACTGAATCCTGACCCAAATCACCAGCAACATTCTATCTGAGTCACAATACGGCTTTCGTGCTCAGCACTGTTGACATTGATTTTCTTCATTTGACAAATACAGGGAAAATATCATGAAGAGCACCTAGATTTTTATATCCTGTTTCTCAATCTAATCACAGCATTCGTCACGATCAAATGAACTGCCTTCTGGAAACTGCTTGGTAAATTTGGATGTCCAGAAAAATGTATTAATATTGTTCAGCAATTCCATGAAGACATGGCTAGAAGAGTTAGCATTGATGGTGATCTAACAGACCCATTTCCAATCACAAATGGGGTAAACCAAGGATGTGTCCTCACTCCCAGATTTTTGGGTCTATTCTTTGATAGAAAGCTAGAGAAGCCCTTTTATACACTTTTGCACGGATAAGCTCTTCAATTTTTCCCTTCTAAACCAAGGTGATAGAAGCATTGATCCAGGAACTTCACTATGTCGATGATTGTGCCTTGATGGCACACTTGGAAGCAGCACTACAAGATCTTACAAACAGCTTTGCTGCAGCTGCTTGTAACTTTGGCCTCACTCTCAGCCAAACAGAAACTGAGCTTATGTACCAAACAGCTCCTCAACAAGCTTACTAAGACTCATCAATAAGCTTGGAAGGTACCACACTCCAAGCCATCAAACAAGTTACTTATCGCAGCAGCGTCTTGAGCAACCAAGTGACAATCATCCAGAAAGTGGATGTGCAAATTCAGAATTAAGCCAGCACCACATATAGTTGCCCCCATCACCAAATCTGGAAGCTACATGGAGTCTATCTACAGACAAAAATCAAAGTCCATAATGCTGTTGTCCTCACAACATCATGCTATGGGTGCGAAACATGGACCTGTTATTAACAGCACATTAAAAAAGTTTGATAGTTTCCATTTGTAACACTGATGATGATTGCTGGGCATCAAATAGCAGGACAGGGTTTCCAACACAGAAGTCCTGGTGAAAGCTGGTTCATTTGGCATTGAGACTTATTTGATCTGTGCCCAAATGAGATGGACTGGCTATGTAATTCATGGCCTCATATGCCTGAGACCTGTTTATCAAAGCAAGTCTTATATTCTGAATTAAGCTCTAGCAATCATAAGGAGGGGAGCTGTAATGCTCCAAAGACACACTGAAATACAATCTGTGCAAAAGGAACATTTCTGACTCTAGCCTTGAGTGACTGGCAATTGATCACATTGGATGATGCCATGCCATGAGGATGGGTGTCCACATCTTTGAGAAGAATTGTATTGAGCAGCCGTGCACTGTGGAAGCACAGTGCCAGGCATGGAAACAATATGCAGCTCAACCAACAACTGGGCAAATGGCTTTGTGGCTAATGCAGTTAACATTGTTCTTCCCGAATTGGTCTATGGAGTCATGTACAGACCCATTAATACAAACCGTGATTGTCAATGTCATCCTCAAAATCAATGTATCTAGCATCATATATTAATAGTGATAGTGTTAGGCAATGCCAATTTGAGATGAGATGTAAAACTGAGGCCCTGACCACATTTGGTCATTAAAGATTTCATGGCACATTTTGCAAGAACAGGTGTGTTAATTCCACTGTCCTTGTTAAATTCCAGTTTGGTTGATGACATTCTGCCTGAATTCCTCACGTATTTCCAGCTGAAATATTCATCACTTCTTGTCAATAGCACTGTAAGTATGGTGGGTTTTGCTGTGCGCTGTTACAGCTATTATATTCCATAACAGAAATGGCTGCATTTTAATGGTAAGTGAAATTATTCCTGTCTACGTAGTTAAAACACCTTGGGTCTCTTCTTGATAACAGATGTTAGGCAAATGTAAAATATTGTAAGGAGAATCTCAATATAGGGACATATGAATGACCTTACTGATTAGACCAGTCTTCCATCTAGTCTAGTATCCTGCCATTGACAATGGCCTGGCCAGTACCAAATGCTTCAGAGGAAGGTGGAAGAAACTCTGCACTAGACAGTTATGGGATAATCTGTCCCAAGAGAAAATTTCCTCCTACAGCCCAATAGTTGTCCTAAGACCTAAAGCATGAGGATCTCTTTCAAAATTCGTGGATATTTTTTATTATATTATATTTCTGGATATTCTTCTTATTCATATAAATGTCTAATTCCTTTATTGAAATTACAATACTTTGCACATCTGCAGCACCATTCACCCAAGCAACTCCCAGTCCCTACCAGAGCTCAGAATAGAACCCAAGGATCATTCTCTAACCACTAGGCCACCCTGCCCTCCCAAATGAGTTTTCATGGTACCCTAACACTCTGCAATTCTTTCATCTACATTCAGCAGCATGTAGCACTGAACCCTTAGTACCTTGTGTGAACGAATAACTAAAATTTGTGCTTTGAGCTTCAAATTATTTAGGGGAACTTGAGTTTCTGCTTCCCTCTTTCCACCCCCCCCTCCCCCCGCTTCCTCTCTTGGCTTGTTTCATGCTTTTGGTATTACAAGCTGATTTTCTGCAGTTTTTCTTCTCCCCTCCCCTGTTCTCATTATCTCTCTCAATCTCCCACTCACTAAATGTAATTCTTGAAGAAATCCATTTGTCTCAGAGTGCACATACATTAGTGTACATTCCACCCGCTCCATTAGCTCCAGCATTTAGTAAAAGCTTGTTTCAGCCTCCAGCTGGGAGTAGGTGGGGCTTGAGGTGGAAAATAGTCCAATATCCACCACTTTTTATAGCCTTACACTTCATTGCTGGACTAATAGGCACATTCAGACTATCAGGAGACAGCCTACCAGGTAGAAAAGCAGATGGCTGAGGAGTTTCAAGGGGCTTGTTTGTCATGGTCCACAACTCTGACATAAAATTCGGTGTGCCTCTCTTTATAAAAGGGGAGATCAAAGCTGATAGTTGGCGATGCATGGGTTATAGTAAGCCACATCCTTTCTTAGGACCAATGTGTGTGGAGTGGGGCCACACCACAGTAATCGTCCCCTAGAGCAATCTGACTGACTCATCTGGAGCTCAATAGTAGGAGCACTTCCCTCCTTTTCCAAGATGTTGCATATGCTGTCCATGCTCAGCAATATTTATAGAGTGTCATGTGTACAGCCTGTGATTCTATGTAGAGCACTTACAAAGCACATTACATGTTCAAAGCAATGTACAAACATTAACTAACTAAACATTAAAACATCCCTATTTGATGATGAACAACACCCTTCATCACAACACCTCTATGAGGAAGGAACATAAGCATTATCCACAGATGGGGAAAGTGAGGCAGATGGTTTTAACATGACTTGTCCTAGGCTATACAGTGAGTCACAGCTGGGATGAGAACTTGAGATGTCTATCTGTATACATCCAGTTTTTACTGTGGCCGACTCCTAGCCATGGCTGGAACACGGGTAAGAATCTGTTCTTTCTCCGCTCCACAGTGCTAACACAGTCTGGCCCTATGTTTCTCTATAATCTAAAGTAAAGGTTCTGATTCTAGACATGAGCTGAGGTGCTGCTGATCTCTTTGACATTCCCTTTGAATGGACTATTTTTATAAGAGGTATTGATTGAGTCCAAGTGAGATCAGTGAATCAGCTGTAAAAATTGCACTTCATATTTTGTAATCTTTAAAATGAATGCACCGAGTTTAAAAGAAAGGAGTCAAAAATGATCTTGCATTTGTTTAGAATTGTACACAATGTGTAAGATAAAGCAATCAATACCTAATTACTAGTCTATCTCCAAGACCACAGCTTTCTCTAGTTTAATGCCTAAGCTTTTCACTGAGATAAACCCACCTGCTGTGTGACCTGATGCATTTGTTTTGACAGCACTGGTTAAGGGGAACTGCTTCAAACATGACAATAAATATATGGCCCCAAGAGTAAGCCCCCTTCCCTTCTCCAAATAACTGAGACCACAAAAAGTTGGGCTGCAACTTCATTATTAAATACTAGACATAAGTAAGAAGAATCATTTTTATACTGGACTGTGGATGTGCATTCAAAAACAAGAGGCACTCTGAACCAAATTTTGCTCTCGGCTACACCAGCGTACATCTGGAGCTCCACTGAAGAGAATGGAGTTAATCCATGTTTTTATCAGTGTAAATGAGAGCAGAATATGGCCCTCTGTATTAAATATACATAAATTATATATGTGTATATTTTATATGCATTTGAAAACAAATACACCATGAGTGGTTATCCGCATACCCTTTTTTGAAGTCAAGTTCCTGACTGGTACCTTTTAAACTCAAATAGCACTAGATGTTTCACTCTGTTGAAAATTATATTCCTTCTTAATGGGCCTGATCTTACAAGGTACTGAGCAATTTCAATCCAAAGCTTGGGATAGAAGTTGCAATTTGCTGGTGTATACAGGGAGGTATACAGGGAGAAGGAACTTAAATAAAATATTCAGGCAGGAACATTGACATGATGAGTGGAATGGCCAAATTCTATACATCCAAACTCTGTCTTAGGCTTTTATGCTGTGCAGGCTCCCATCACCACAGTATCTAGATTGCACTTATACCTGATATACCAGATATTCAGTCTAATTTCTTATTATTATTTAGCATTCATATTGCAGTAGTGCCTAGGAGACTCAGTCATGTGCCAGGTCCCCATGGTGCTAGGCACTGTACCAATACATAATAAAAACCAGTCCCTGATAGTGGCTTCAAGTTTGGGGGAGAGGGGGAGAAGGGGTAGTGACAGGCTCTGCTGAAAGTCATAGTTCTTTGGGGGGGGTACTTTTTCTTGTTTATAACCTACTTTACTTGTATATACTGTGTGAATGAAAAGATAGGGGCATAGTTCAGGTAATGTATTGAAAGAATAACTACAATGATCCTGAAAGAGTGCATTTGACTGAATTTTTTTTTTTAATTGTCCACATTTTGTTCTGTTATGTGATGACTTTTGTATCACAAGAATATTGCCGCACTATTCAGCTTCCCTGGTCTGGTCTAGACTACAAAGTTAGAAACATAAGCCGCCTTGTGCTGACCTAGTTATTCATATGTCTACACTTAAATTTGTCTCCCACCAATGTAACTGCCCCATTACACCAACATAATACCACCAGCTCCCTGAGTGGCACTGAGCCATGATTGATGTACAGAGGTCGACACAGGGCAAGTGTAGACACGGCATTTCCTATGTCGACCCTAACAGTTCTCCAGCAGCTGTTGCACAATGCTCAAGACAAACTGCTCTAGTAACAATTGTGAACTCCACTGCTCAGCAGGCATGTAGATTGGAAGCCCCCATCCCCATTTAAAGCTGCCACATATTTTTGAAATATCTTTTCCTGGTTATCCAGCTTGGTGAGCACACCTCTATCTGTTCTCCTTTGTTGTGCTCAACTGCCCAGCTGGCATGCCAAATACGCACTCTGACGCACTCTGGCCTGGAGTACACAGGAGATATTGGATCTGCTGGGCCTGTGGGAAGAAGAGGCACAGCTCCGAACCAGCAATAGAAACATCAACATATATGTGCAGGCTGCTTGGAGATGCAGGAGAAAGTATATGACAGGGAGCAGCATCAATTCATTGTTATAAGGAGGAGGGAGAAGAATTGTTCTTCTTAACCTCTGAGGATAGGACAAGAAGCAATGGGCTTAAATTGTAGCAAGGGAGGTTTAGGTTGGACATTAGGAAAAAACTTCCTAACTGTCAGAGTGGTTAAACACTGTAATACATTACCTAGGGAGGTTGTGGAATCTCCATCATTGGAAATTTTTAAGAGCAGGTTAGACAAACACCCCTGTCAGGGATGGTCTAGATAATACTTAGTCTCCTGCTATGAGTGCAGGAGACTGGACTAGATGACCTCTTGAGGTCCCTTCTACTCCTATGATTCTCTGATTCTATGAAAGACAAGGAACTGTGGCAGGCATACCAGAAGGTCAGGGAAGCCAACACTCAATTTGGCGCCAAAATGCATACTGGCTGCTTTTACAAAGAGCTGCATGCCATATGTGGCAGAGACTCCACCACCATCCTACTCATCACCATGGATACCTGCAAGGAGACGGAGTCACAGGACCCTGCTGTGAACAGCAAAGAGGAGGAGGTACATAAGGAAGAGAAGAAGCAGTATGGAGACAAGCAACTGGGAAAGGGTCCAGCTGAGCCACAAGCCAGGCCCTGTTTTTAACTCCAACACAGTCCAGCCAGTATCCGCTGCAAGCATGGGCGAGCCCAAAACAGGGGAAGGAACCTTGGGTAAGTGTGTAAATAAATTTCCCACTACAATGATGGCACCCCAAACTAAGCAGGACACAGAGATTGACTTTTAATTAATTTACTTGTACTACAAAAGGTAGTGGTACAACAAAGAAAGATAGAGTTGCTATCTGCTTTCCATTCCTCTCTATAGTTAGGCAAAGGGGACCATTCGGAGCAATTTGTTTATGTACACAGAGATGTCCCTTGAATCCTCCTGGGAGATTTCAATGAAACTTCCATGCAATCATCTCCCGAATGTTTCCAGAGATGGCAGCCTTATTTCTTCCTCTGTGGTAGGACACTTTCCCACACCGTTCGATGATAAATTTGATAGGCACCATTGCCTTAAACAGGCTAGTGGCATACAGGCCTGGACAGCTTCGGGACGCCTGCAGCTGCTGTGCTCTCTCTGCCTTTGTTACCCTTAGGAGAACTTTTGCAAGCTAAAGGCCATATTTCTGGATCTATGTGCCAAGCTTGCCACAGCCATCCAATGCAGGGACACCAAACTAAGAGGTGCACTGACAGTAAAGAAGCAAGTGGTAATCATGGTGTGGAAACTTGCACTACCAGATTGCTACCAGACAGTGAGAAGTCATTTTGGAATAGGAAAATTCACTGTGGGGGCCGTTGTCATGCAAGTGCGCAGGACTGTTAATCATCTCCTGTCATGCAGGACAGTGACTCTCAGCAATGTGCAGGACACAGTGGATGCCTTTGCAGCTATGGGGTTCCTGAACTGCAGTGGAGCAGTAGACGTCACACACACACCCCTATTTTATCCTCAGAGTGCCTTGCCACAGAGTATATAAACAGAAAGGGCTAGTTTGCCATGATTATGCAAGCTCTGGTGGATCACCAGGGACGCTTTACTGATGTCATCGTTAGCTGGTTAGGAAAAGTGCATGATGCATCTTTAACAACACAAGACTGTTCAGAAAGCTACAAGCAGGGACCTTCTTTCCTGACCAGTGGATTACTGTAGGTCAGGGATCGGCAACCTTTGGCATGTGGCTCGCCAGGGTAAGCACCCTGGCAGGCCAGGCTGGTTTATTTACCTGCCACGTCCACAGGTTCGGCCGATCACGGCTCCCACTGGCCGCGGTTCGCCTCTCCAGGCCAATGGGGGCAGTGGGAAGTGGCGGCCAGCACATCCCTCGGCCTGCGACGCTTCCCGCAGCCCCCATTGGCCTGGAACGGCGAACCGCACCAGTGGGAGCCACGATTGGCTGAACCTGCGGACGCGGCAGGTAAACAAACCAGCCCGGCCTGTCAGGGTAAGCATCCTGGCGGGCCGCGGGCCAAAGGTTGCTGATCCCTGCTATAGGTGATATTGAAATGCCTGAACCTGGGTAACCAGCCTACCCCTTACTCCCCTGGCTCATGAAGCCATACAGTGGCCACCTTGACTCAACTACAGACTCAGCACATGCAGCCTGACAGTTGAATGTTCTTTTGGTAGATTGAAAGGGCACTGGCATTGTTTACCCACCAGATTGGATCTCAGTGGAAAAACATATCTCCATGGTTATAGCTTCCTGTTGTGTCCTGAATAATATTTGTGAAGCAAAGGAAGAAAACTTGCCACACAGATAGAGGCAGAGCGGCTGTCTACTGAGTTTGAACAGCCAGGCACAAAGGAGCTATCAAACAAGCTGAATGAGGAGCTATGGGGTTTAGGGAGGCTTTGAAAGAGCAATTTAACAGCAAGCCATAGTAATGTTTTGTGGAGTATTGTGCTCAGCCTGGCGCTGCAGTTTGGGATCCTCTGAGGAATTGTGTGGTGCTTGCTGCACATCTGTGCAAGTATCACTGACAGTGCAGCTAACAATGTTGGGGTGCTTGCTGTACATTTCTGATGACTACCCTGTTTGTCAATCCTATGGGTTGTGAGTGTACAAAACCACTACTTTCGTTGCCAGCAGGCGTTATACACCATGCGTTGTAAACTAATAAAGATGAATAATTTTCAAAACAAAAGAGTTTTAGTCCCTTACAAAAACAGTTCCAAACAAAAAGTATGAAGAACTTTAAATACATTTTAACTTAAACAAAAAATAGGAACCGTAATAAATATGCAAGAGGAAGGAACACTGATGTCCCAGTGTAGTTATACATACATCAACCATGGCTCTCACAGGTCAGTGTATCCATACTTTTCTCTGGTGTGGAGTGCTAGGGGTAGGCATGTGGGCCCTGAGGCTGTGTGGAATACTAAAGGGGTGTGTAGGGAGGTGCTTTGCTGCAGTTCTCCTTCTACTGCAATGGCAGTCAAGCCTGGGATTATTGAACCTGGAGGTCCACAGGAATCTGCAGCATCTGAGTTTGCTGAGGGAGAAGCTCCATTATGTCCTGGTCCATATCCCCCTCCTTTTCCTGGGCCTCTCTCCTGTCTGCACTTACAAAAGTTCTGCAGTCACTGCTTGTTATCCCAAACCTGCATTACTATGCAATCCCACAAATCAGTTCTTGTTTCTCAGGCTCAAAGGTGGCGATCCACTGTCTGCAGTTTCTTCATGAATGCCAGCAACAATTGGTTTTCCCTATGCTCCAGAGCAAATTGACCACCTTGAAATCATCATATTCCCCACAGTTTTTCTTGCAGGTCTGCAAATACCAGAGGATAATGCGTCCTTAGCTTGCAACACTCAGGACAATAGGGCAGAGCTGTGTAGGCTTCATGCTCTGTCAGAGAGGCAGACAGCAACAAGTTCCAAACAGGTTCATGGAAAATTGAAAATATGTGCAAAAAATATGGGATAGAGATGATATTATGGGATGGAGAATACTGAGTTATGGGAAGTTGACCCCTTGCTCCCAGTCACCCCTATGCAACTCAATTCTGCCCCACTATGCATTGCCAAAACTATCCAAAAGACAATGTCCTGAATGGTGGCAGGTTGTACACTGGGATACCTACCCAAAGTGCACTGCACTGTGAATTGACACAAGCACTTCTGGTGAATATGAGCAGTGCTGACACAAGCAACCAAGTATGCACAAGCACAAATGATATACTAACTGCAGCAGCTGTATGCTGCTGTAACTTGAGTTGGCAAAACTTTGTAATGTAGCCATGGCCTCTGAAATGCAATATGTTTGTTAGTAAATATTTCAGCAACAAACTCAAAGTGACTTCACAATTTTATTGTCTCTTTCCAGTCACCTACAAACATTTCATAATGAACTTGAATTTGTTTGGTTTCTCTTTTACCTTCTAGAACCTCTTTTGAAACCATACCTTTGTCTCTTCTTCTCACAACAGTCTCCTCTACTGAGCAATACCAGACCATGCCAGATACCCAGAGCATTTAATAAACTTAAATTCCAGTGTGACGCTGTAAAAAAAGAAAGATGACCATGTTCACATTAATGTATCACCACTGTTTCACAGTTGAGATAGAGCTTATACAAAGTATGCCTTGTTAGATATCACTGAAATAGTTATCTGCTAAGAATTATTATCCTGTTTAGATGTGTGTATTACCTTTGTGTATGAAGATATGAATTTTTGCTGTATGCTTGTTACTAAACACGTTGTGTTTGTGGGTAACACCCACAAGACCGATTTACATCAAGACTAGCCAGCCATGTGTTGACAGGCCATTAAGGAGAATCAACTCTTCCAATGGGTCTCTCCAGAGGACGCCTCAGAGTACATATGGACAATGGAGGTCCAGTGACTCAGCAGCACGTAGATCCCTGACTTCAGGTTTGAGACAGTAACTTCCCATACATATGGACTGGGGGTATAAATTGGAGACTGTGACACCACCTCCTTGCCTCTTTCCTGCTCCACATCTCTGGACTCTGATTTCTAACAAAGGAAACTTTGAACAATGGATTGAGGGCCCCATTATTTGGGATGAACCAGAAAAACTTATTACAAACTGGCAGATTTAACATCACTACTATTGTCCTGATCTACAGACTCTGAAATCAACTGTAATGTATATGATTCACTTTAACCTCTTAATAACTCTTCTTTTTTATATTAATAAAACTTTAGTTTACTGAAGGATTGGCTACCAGCGTAATTTTTGGGTGAGAGCCTGAAGTGTATTTTGACCTCGGCTGAGTGTCTGGTTCTTTGGAACTGGAAGAACCGAATATATGTGATTTCTGGTTTTATTAATCATTTTACACAAAAGTCTGGTTTGTCCAGGTGGTGCATGAGGAGCTAGTGGGCCTGAAGGGGACTGTCTCTGACTTCATAATGTAACCATCTGACAGGTGGAGCCAGCAAGGGGCGGGTTCAGTATCTAGGGCTCCTTTTCAGCAATACAACACAACACCGGCTCGAGCTCCCACCCAGTGACCTGGGACAATTACATCCCCCCGGGTCTAAATTAGCTAAATTAGCTCTTTTATTATACTGTGGAGAGAAGAAGAGTCAAATGGTTTCTGTGACCCTTAAACAAGGCCCCCACTACCAGGTACAAATACTTGTCCTCCCCTTCTCTCAACTCATTGGGCTTTGGAACCCATGTCCCCTGCCTAGCGAGTGCCGTTCAGTTGAGGGTGAGTCCCTCCATCAGGGTATGCCAGGTACAGTTCTGCTTGCCTCAGTTCACACAACAAGGATAACAACCCTTTATCACTCCTACCCCAATAACAAGGTGACTGGGGATCCAACACTAGCCACAAATGGTCATTTGGGCAAGCAATCCCATCATGCTGATCAACTAGGCAGGGTGGGTTTGTCCATGCAAACGAGATCAGCTCCTGAAGTCATTTTCCACAACTCACCATTAGATGTCAGGGGAGAGGTCATTCAGGCTCTGCTTACAGTAATAACTAGTACAGTATTTTGGAAGCTCACTTCTGTTACTGGCTTGCTGAAGTCATATGATAGAGTACACCACCAGACTCGGATATATGCCCTGTATTCTGGCAGTCTGACCTGAGATCAGCATTCTTACCTGTGTCCCAAACCTGGCAGCGTGACACCCAGTGAAGGGGGGAAAAAATCAGCAAGATGGAGTCTGAGCATAATCTAAGAGGTTGTCCACACAAACAATTGTTTGCAGCAAGTTGTGCTATGCTGAAAATCTATGTGAACCCTGCTGACAGGTGTTAACAGCTTGTTAGTGCACTTTGATCTAATGCTCTTTGAAACAGGACTTGCTCAAAATGCTCTAATGAACTGTTAACACATGTCAGCAGGGTCCACACAAACAATTAGTGCGTGGCAGGCCAGAGCAGGGTCGATTCTAACCCCAGCTTGCCGTGAACTAATGTTCATGTAGACAAGCCCTTTGTGTAAATTTGTTTAGACATACACACCTGTCCTGGAACAGGGATGGGTAAACAACATGTAGGCCAATCCCTTCTTTCAGTATTCTCAGCACAACACAAATGTTCCCAGGGAGCAACTCAGCCTCAAGAACTGAGTCTAATCACAGACCAACACAGAAAGCAAACTTTCCTGCAGTTCACATGGCTCCCACTCCAGTCATCACTGCCTCCACACAGAACCTTGCATAATTAAAAACTAACGACACAGCATGTTTTCTCAAGACTGAACATTTGTTCCCAAACTAAGTACTTGGAAGACTATGCTCACTCAGAGCCCCAGTAACACCTGCCATACCAATACGTTCTATATCATGAAATGGGAAGAAAACAGCCTGGTTGCTTTTGGAGGCAAATCTGCAAAGTCAAGAGATTCACTTGTGAATGTAAAAATGTACATGTAATTGCCTGCCTCTCTCAGCATGATCAATGATGGGTGCAAGTCACTTTTTAGCAGACTAACTAGCCATCCTGGAACGTTCTAAGGTAGTTTCAAAATGTTGTCTTTCAAGTTTTCTACTTTTTTTTTACTTACACCTATATGCAGTCTGTGAGTTTTGTGTATTGAAAGTCAACATTAAATATAATTTTTTGGATCATAACACTTAAACGAAAGTTATATTGGCATGTACACTTGTAACTAATGCTATAACCATGCTTGGTCTAATGTCAGCAGTATGGTATACAATATTTTGTACTGGATGTTAATCTGTGTTTGACTCAGTATATGTTTTAAGATGGTATCTAGTTGAAAATCCTCAATTTCTGGAGGCAAGCCTTCTTATAGCCCCACCTGCTGGAGACCTCCTGGGGAGATACATATGTGAAGAGTGTGGCAAAAGTAACATGCATTGTTTCTCTCCCTCCCTCTCCTGCTTCCAAGTTTCAAAAGCAATCTGCTAAAAAGTAAATAAAGTCACATTATGTTTTCAGTCTCCCCAGAATATCTCCTAGTTGTGTTCTTGTGCAAGCCCCCAGTTTAGGAAACCTTGCTAGTATGGCTCCACTCTTTGGAGTGTAGGGAATAGGGCCAAGATGCCAGTGTGGAGGAATCCCCCTTTTGTTCCTCTAGGGGGAAACAACATAGATTCATAGATTCCAAGGCCAGAAGGGACCATTGTGATCATTTTGTCTAACCTTCTGTATAACATAGTCCATAGAACTTTCTCCAAGTAATTCCCATATCAGCTCTTTCAGAAAACCATACATTTTTTTATTAAAAAAGTGTCAGTGATGGAGATTCCATTACACAAAACCAACCCTCCCCGCCCCCCAAAAAAACCCCAAAACAAAACAACAAAACACTGGGTCAGACCAATGATCCATCTAACTCAGTATCTTGTATTCCAACAGTGCCCTATGCCGGATGCTTCAAAAGGAATGAACAGAACAGGGCAATTATAAAGTGATCCATCCTCTGTCATTCAGAACCAGCATCTGGCAGTCCAGACACCCAGAGCAATGGTGTTACATCCCTGACCATCTTGGCTAATAGCCATTGATGGACCTATTGTCCATGAACTTAACTAACTCTTTTTTGAACCCAGTTATTTTTGGCCTTCACAACATCCCTGGCAATTAGTTCCATAGGTTGACTGTGTGTTGTGTGAAGAAGTACTTCCTTTTGTTTATTTTAAACCTTCTGCATATTAATTTCATTGGGTAACCCCTGGTTCTTATGTTATGTGAAGGAGTAAATAACACTTCCTTATTCACTTTCTTGGACCATATTTGTAACCCAACATCATCCAAAATTGATCACATGGGCAACATAGCTCTGTCTGCTGGAACCCTACAGAGAGTAGGTGTGTTAATGTAAATACAGTCTAGTCCTGAAGCCTTCCCCTGCTCCACCTCATCACTAGCTGTCAAGAGAGAGTCCATTCAGACGTTGCTTACATATGTGTCTGAAAAATATGTTCTTTACTATAGTTTCAACAAATGTGTGTGGTACTGAAGTTAGGCTTAATGGCCTGTAATTGGCAGGATCGTCTCTGGAGCCTTTTAAAATAATTGGCATCACATTAGCTATCCTCCATTCATCTAGTACAGAGGCTGATTTACATGATAGGTTACATACCACAGTTAGCAGTTCTGCAATTTCATATTTGAGTTTCTTCAGAATTCTTGGGTGAATATCATCTGGTCCTGGTGATTTATTACTATTTAATTTATCAATGTTTTCCAAAACCTCCTCTACAGACATCTCAATCTGGGACAGTTCCTCAGATTTGTCACCTAAAAAGAATGGCCGAGGTGTGGGAATTTCTCCAACATTCTCTGCCCTGAAGATCAATGAAAAGAACTAATTTAGCTTTACCACAATGTCCTTATCTTCCTTGAGTGTTCCTTTAGCACCTTGATCATCCAGTGGCCCCACTGATTATTTGGCAGACTTTCTTTCTCTGACGTATTTAATTTTTTTCTGTCAGTTTTTGGGTCTTTCGCTAGTTGCTCTTCAAATTCTTTTTTGGCCTGCCTGAATTATACCTTTATACTTGACTTGCCAGAGTTTATTCTCCTTTCTATTTTCCGCATTAGGGTTTGACTTTCAATTTTTAAAGTACGGCTTTTGTCTCTTTTGCCCTGTTGTTTAGCCATGCTGACTTTTTTTGTTCTCTTATTATTTTTTTCCAGATTGGGGTGTATATTTAATTTGAGAATCTATTATGGTTTTCTCTTTAAAGTTTCCATGCAGTTTGCAGGAATTTCACTCCTTTTAATTTTCATTTAACTAGCTTTCTCATGTTTGTGTAGTTCCCCTTTCTAAACTCAAATGCTATTGGGGTGAGCTTCTTTAGTATTTTCACCCACAAGAATGTTAAATTTAATTATATTATGGTTGTTATTACTGAGTGGTTCAACTATATTCACCTCTTGGACTAGATCACGTGTTCCACTTATGACTAAATCAAGAATTGCCTCGGCCCTTGTGGACTAGCTTCTCCAGGAAGCAGTCATTAATGGTGTGTCGACATTTTATCTCAGTATCCCGTCCTGAGGTGACATGTACCCAGTCAATCAGGGGATAGTTGAAATCCCCCATTATTACTGAGTTATCTATTTTTATAGCTTCTATAATTTCCATGAGCATTTCACAATCACCATCACCATCCTGGTCAGGTGGTCGGTAGTATATTGTTCAAGCATGACATTTCTATCTACAGAGATTCTATGGTAGAGTTTGATTAATTTAATATTTTTATTATATTTGCATATGCTTTCTTTCACTTATAGTGCCACTTCGCCACCAGCATGACCTACTCTGTCATTCCTATATATTTTGTACCCTGGTTTTACTGTGTCCCATTGACTGTCATCATCCCACCAAGTTTCTGTGATGCCTGTTATGTCAATATTCTCATTTCATACCAGACACTCAAGTTCACCCATAATCGGACTTCTAGCATTTGTATAGAAGCACTTATAAAATTTATCACTTTTTAGTTGTCTGTTTTCATTGAATGGGGCTCTTTTTCATTTGACCATTTCTCTTCAGTTACTACCTGTACATTGTCAACTTCTATTCTCTCCTCTTTATTAGGATATAGAGAATACCTGTTAGTAAATCCTCCCATATGGAATGTCTCTGTCCAAACCATGTGTTCCTCTGCACCCCCAGCCCTTACTTTGAAAACTCCTCTATGACCTTTTAAATTGTACATGCCAGCAATCTGGTTTTGTTTTGGCTTAGGAGAAGCCCATCCTTTCTGTATAGGCTCCTCCTTTTCCAAAGGTTCCCTAGCTCCTAATAAGTCTAAAACCCTTCTCCATACAGCATCATCTCATCTATCATCGAGGCCCTGCCATTCTGACTCTTTAACAGGCCCTGCATGTGGAACTGCCCTGGGTACCTACATGTACCATAACCATCAGAGCCTCCCCAGCACTGCCCATAAGTCTGTGTAGAGGTCTCAAGAGATCTGCAACCTTTGCATTTGGCTAGCAATTCACCATGTTATTTTCCTGATCATCATAAAGCCAACTATCAATAATTCTAATAATAAAATCCTCCATTATTATTACCTATCTCTTCCTAATAACAGATATCCTCACTGCAAGAAGATACCATGGCATCTCCTGGAAGAAGGGCCCAACTATGGGATCATTTCCCTCCACTCAGGCTAGATGTACTCCTTTCCCAAGACTTTCATCCTCCTCAACAGCACAGAGGTTGTTAGACTGGGGGTGGGACTGCTCTACTGTGTCCCTGAAAGTCTCATCTAGGTAAGTCTCTGTCCTGGACGATTGGAAAAAGGCAAATATAGTGCCTGTCTTAAAAAAGGGAAGAAGGAGAACCTGGGGAACTACAGCCTCACCTCAGTCCCTGGAAAAATCATGGAGCAGGTCCTCAAATAAACCATTTTGAAGCACTTGGAGGAGAGGAAGGTGATCAGGAACAGTCAACATGGATTCACCAAGGGAAAGTCATGCCTGACCAACCTGATTGCCTTCTATGTTGAGATAACTGGCTCTGTGGATATGGGGAAAGTAGTGGATGTGATATATCTTGACTTAAGCAAAGCTTTTGATATGGTCTCCCATAGTATTCTTGCCAGCAAGTGAAAGTATGGATTGGCTGAATGGACTATAAGATGGATAGAAAGCTGGCTAGAATGTCGGCCTCAACGGGTAGTGATAAACAGCTCAATGTCTAGTTGGCAGCCAGTATCAAGCGGCGTACCCAAGGGTCGGTCCTGGGGCTGGTTTTGTTCAAATCTTTATTAATAATCTGGATGATGGGATGGATTGCACCCTCAGCAAGTTCACAGATCACGCTAAACTGGGGGGAGAGGTAGATACACTGGAGGGTAGATATAGGGTCCAGAGTTACCTAGACAAATTGGAGGATTGGGCCAAAATAAATCTGATGAGATTCAACAAGGACATGTGCAGAGTCCTGCACTTCGGACGGAAGAATCCCATGCACCACTACGGGCTGGGGACTGACTGGCTAAGCAGAAGTTCTGCAGAAAAGAACCTGGGGATTACAGTGGATGAGAAGCTGGATATGAGTCAACAGTGTGCCCTTGTTGCCAAGAAGGCTAACGGCATACTGGGCTGCACTAGTAGAAGCATTGCCAGCAGATCAAGGGAAGTGATTATTCCCCTCTATTCGGCACTGGTGAGGCCACTTCTGGAGTATTGCGTCCAGTTTTGGGCCCCCCACTACAGAAAGGATGTGGACATATTAGAGAGAATCCAATGGAGAGCAATGAAAATGATCAGCAGGCTGGGGCACATGACTTACGAGGAGTGGCTGAGAGAACTGGGCTTGTTTAGTCTGCAGAAGAGAAGAGTGAGGGGGGATTTGATAGCAGCCTTCAACTACCTGAAGGGGGGTTCCAAGAGGATGGAGCTCATCTGTTCTCAATGGTTGCAGATGACAGAACAAGAAGCAATGGTCTCAAGTTGCAGTGGGGGAGGTCTAGGTTGGATATTAGGAAACACTAGGAGGGTGGTGAAACACTGGAATGGGTTACGTAGGGAGATGGTGGAATCTCCATCCTTAGAGGTTTTTAAGGCCCGGCTTGACAAAGCCCTGGCTGGGATGTTTTAGTTGGTGTTGCTCCTGCCTTGAGCCTGGACTAGATGACCTCCTGAGGTCTCTTCCACCATGGCGGGCCGGGCTGGTTTGTTTACCAGCCGCATCTGCAAGTTTGGCCAATCGCGGGTCCCACTGGCCACAGTTTGCCGTTTCAGGCAAATGGGGGCTGCGGGAAGCGGTGCGGGCCAAGGGATGTGCTGGCCGCTGCTTCCCGCAGCCCCCTTTGGCCTGGAACAGCGAACCACGGCCAGTGGGAGCTGCAATCAGCCGAACCTGCGGATGCGGCAGGTAAATAAACTGGCTCGGTATGCCAGGGACTTACCCTGACAGGCCGCATGCCAAAGGTTGCAGATCCCTGCTCTATTCAGTCTTTGAGGGCCATGAGTTGCTTGCACTGAATGCACAGTTACACCACCTGTCCATAAAGCCGCTAATCATACATGCTGTGTTCAGTGTAATAAACTGTATAGCCCCCATTCTACTGCTAGACTTCTGCCTGCAATCATTTTACTCCTGGAGCTTGTTTGTTTTTGGGGGTGGGGATGAGAGGATATTTATTGGCCTAAATTTAGAGCAGGGATCGGCTCTAATTTAGAGAATCTTAGGTGTATCTGGCTCTCATGCTCCCTCTCTTAGGAAACTCCCTTATTTGCTGCTTCTATTTACTAGCTCCTCTGGTCACTTAGAAGCTGGCTTTTAAAACCTCTGTTATCCCTGAATAGCCCTGACCCCTGGCTAATGATTAATGGATCCTAAAGGGATTAGGGATCAAAGTCTCCTTAAGAAGCTCTCCTTCTTGCCTAGAAGGCAGCTAGACTCAGCACATGGCCCCGCCCCCGAAACAGACCACACTATATACTACAGCAGGGGTCGGCAACCTTCGGCACATGGCACACCAGGGTAAGCACCCTGGCAGGCCGGGCCGGTTTGTTTACCTGCCGCGTCCGCAGGTTCGGCCGATCGCGGCTCCCACTGGCCGCAGTTCACAGCTCCAGGCCAATGGGGGCTTTGAGAAGCCGCGGTCAGCACATCCCTCGGCCCGCACCGCTTCCCACAGCCCCCATTGGCCTAGGACGGTGAACTGCAGCTAGTGGGAGCCATGATCGGCCGAACTTGCAGATGCGGCAGGTAAACAAACCGGCCCGGCCCTCCAGGGTGCTTACCCTGGCGAGCTGCGTGCCAAAGGTTGCCAATCCCTGTACTACAGCTAAGCAGCAAGCACCCACGCAAACAAACAGACAGAGAGACAGACAGACAGACAAACTCACCCCCAAGGGTTATGTAGTCACTCCTCCTTCACCTGGAGAACTCCCTCACAAAACTCACATTTGCTGCTCCTGTTGGCTAGCTTATACCCTGGGCAAGTTGTTCCAATGGTTAATTGCTCTCACAGTTAAAAATGTGCTTTATTCCCAGTCTGAATTTGTCTAGGTTCAGCTTCTAGCCATTGGATTGTTAAACCTTCCTCTGTTAGATTGAAGAGTCCCTTATTAAATATTTATTCCCATTTAGATACTAATAGGTTGTAATCAAGTCACCCCTTAACCGTCTTTTTTAAGCTAAATAGATTCAGCTCTAGGAGTCTATCACTATAAGCATATTTCTTAATCCTTTAATCATTCTTGTGGCTCTTGTCTGAACTCTCTCCAATCTGTCAGCTTCCTTCTTGAATCGTGGGCACCAGAACTGGTCACAGCATTCCAGCAGCAGTCACAATATAGAGGTAAAATAACCTCTCTACTCCTCCTTGAGAATTCCCCATTTATGCATCCCAGGATCTCATTAGCTCTTTTGGAACCAGCATCACACTGGGAGCTCATGTTCAGTTGATTATCTACCATGATCACCATACCGTTTTCAGAGTCACTGCTTCCCAGGATAGTGTTCCCCATCCTGTAAGTAATCCCCCAATTGTTTGCTCCTAGCCATATTAAGGCACATATTGTTTGATTGTGATGCAGGACACATTAGAGGACAGGTTCCCCAATGCGGGGATTTAAATGGTACCTCGTCATCATGGACCAGACTCACCTGGGGGCGGCAAGCAGCTGTCCACCTCGCCACCCCCCCTACCCTCCCTGGCACCAGCCTGGGGCAGCAGTGCCTCCCACCCCCGTCCCATCCCCCACCCCTAGGCCCCAGCCTGCCTGTGCCCAGTTTACCAAGTGATCCACATTGCTCTGAATCAGTCACCTGCAGTGGCGCTGGAACACTTTTTACAGTGGGGTGGTGAAAGCCAATGGTTCCCAATTACCTCATGCCCCCTCCTTACCCCTGTCCATGCCCCCCCTGAGCTGGGGCCAGGAGTGGGGCTGTGGCTCCTGGAGGGGGGGGTGGGACATGGACAGGGGTAAGGGAGGCCCAGCTGGGACAATAGCTGGGAGCGGGAGCAGACCGGGGCAAGCAGAAGCCAGGACCCCATGTGTGGGGATGGCAGTGGAGCCTCGGGCATGGGTCCCGCAGCGCCAATACTCAGCACCTGAAAGCACCAGTACCAGCCAACTTCTCACAGTGAAACCTTGGGGTGCTGCAGCACCCCCCTCCACACACACACTCCTAGTTACCGAGCCTTTGGTCACCTGTCCTCTTCATTATTTACCACTCCTACAATTTCTGTATAATCTTTCAACCTCTCTCCATCCTTCTCCCCCTTCTTCCTTGAATATATGATCTGCAGGAAGCTTTGTGGGGGAAATCTCAGCATTTTGGTCTTCCAGGACTCCTCCTTCTCATGGGAGAGGTTGATTCCCTCCACTCCCTCTCCACACACTTATTTGGTTAGGAACATCAGTCTACTTATTCCAATTTGCTGCCACAAAGAGCCGTCACTTTGCTGCTCAACCAGCTTCTACACTTTGCAAAGTAACTCAATAGATTATAAACAAGTCCTTTGCTCTTGTCAGGAATTGCAGCAGGTGCTTGCATGGATCAAGGGAGTGATCCATTTGTCAATACCCTTAGGCTTCGTTCTATACTTTCATCTTTTCTCTTTTCCTGTAGCTCCTCTTGAGAACTGGGCTGCATCTAAAGCTATTTAAAAAGGGAAATATCCCCTTTAAGACTCTCCATATTCTATTTGTTTTGGTCTTCTGTACGGGCTTGATCCTGTGAGGTATGGAGCACAGCACCCTACACTCCAACTGAAGTCAGCGAGAGGTAAAGGCACTCAGCACCTTGTAAGAATGATCCCTAATGTACAACCTTTTGAACACACAAAATATCCAGGATTTAAGTGCTCTCTTTCTCATCTTTAGAATATTTTTCTCAGCTGCACTTTCCCCTGACACTCAATGTATTTCATACTTTATTTACTTTACTTAATCATTTTTATCAACTATTACTAAAACTCATTCTCTCTTGCATCTTATCAGATATTTTTGAGGGGGTGTCTCCAGAGCTCAGTGTTAACAGATCAAACAGGAGGTTGCTCCTTTTATAGATACCTGCAGTGTTTACCTCTTTATTCTAACACAATATTTTATCAGGTGGATTATGAAATCTTTTTATTTTTTGTTTGTTTGCTAGAAACAGTTTTCTTCAGAAAGCTTGTAAGGTAATTGAATAGTAATCTCCTGTCATCAACCTTAAAAATGGGAAGCTGTTTCCATTGTTCATTTCCAAATGCTTATCTCTAAGTCTTTATATTATCAATTTTACAAAGATTTTGTCTGCAAAACATTGAGGTAAACATGCCAAGTTGTTTATGCCTGAATTAATTCTTTCTGCTAACTCTAACTTGTAGAGATGGACAGTATCTAATCCTAAATCGTTGGGGATTTTTCTGCAATCCTCATATAGGATGAACTATTGAAGTCAATGGGAATTTTAACTAAATTATGGACTGTAGGACAGGGTCCAATGTGCATATATTGCAAAATGCAGGAACCTACATTAAACTTTCACACTGCAATCTGGGAAAATATATGAACCGCAATGTATGTTACCTACTCTTGGAAGTCCCCTTACTGCAGAATTTTAGCCACACTTACTTCTGATAAATTATTTATTTGTATATTTATCTGGTGTCTATTAAAATAGTAGCTGAAGAACCATACATTTATTGAAGAGAGCGCTATTTTATCCAGATATCTACTTTTTTTTAAATGGAAATTTTGTCTGAGCCTTGACTATGGCCAAAGAGCATACAGCACAATTGAGGAAGTAGACTTAAAACCATCTTTACATACCTCTGGTCGTGGGGCCACTCTGATCTTACCTGGTCTCCTGAAATAAGTAAATTCAGGAAATAAGATATTTCAGTCAGTTTTGGATCATCAGGGCACAGGTAGGCTCTGCCCACTCATGCCCCCTTTACCCCAGCCATGCCCTAATCTCGCAGCCAGAGTGAGGGAGAGTGGAATAGGAGTTGCAACACCTGAGGATTCTTCTGTAACAGGATGATAATCCTGTAGCCCAGGGGCGGGCAATTTTTTTGTCCTGAGGGCCGCATCTGGTTTCGGAAATTGTATGGAGGGCCGGTTAGGGGAGGCTGGGCCTCCCCAAACAGCCAGGCGTGGCCCAGCCCCTGCCCCCTATCTGACCCCCCCTGCTTCTCGCCCCCTGATGCCCCCCCCAGGACTCCTGCCCCATCTACCCCCCCACTCCCATCCACCCCCCTGCTCCCTGTCCCCTGACCACCCCCATAACCCCTACCCCTGACTGCCCCCCGCCACCCCATCCAACCTCCCCTCTCCTTCCTGCCTCCCGGGGACCCCTGCCCCATCCAACCACCCCTTCTTCCTGTCCCCTGACTTCCCCTGGAACCCCTGCCCCTGACCGCCCCCTGCCGCCCCATCCAACCCCCACTCTCCTTCCTGCCCCCCGGAGACCCCTGCCCCATCCAACCACCCCTTCTCCCTGTCCCCTGACTTCCCCTGGAACCCCTGCCCCTGACCGCCTCCCGCTGCCCCATCCAACCCCCCCTCTCCTTCCTGATTGCCCCCCGGGACTCCTGCCCCCATTCAACCCCCCGNGGAGCAGAGCGGGGCAAGCAGAAGCCAGGACCCCATGTGTGGGGATGGCAGTGGAGCCTCGGGCATGGGTCCCGCAGCGCCAATACTCAGCACCTGAAAGCACCAGTACCAGCCAACTTCTCACAGTGAAACCTTGGGGTGCTGCAGCACCCCCCTCCACACACACACTCCTAGTTACCGAGCCTTTGGTCACCTGTCCTCTTCATTATTTACCACTCCTACAATTTCTGTATAATCTTTCAACCTCTCTCCATCCTTCTCCCCCTTCTTCCTTGAATATATGATCTGCAGGAAGCTTTGTGGGGGAAATCTCAGCATTTTGGTCTTCCAGGACTCCTCCTTCTCATGGGAGAGGTTGATTCCCTCCACTCCCTCTCCACACACTTATTTGGTTAGGAACATCAGTCTACTTATTCCAATTTGCTGCCACAAAGAGCCGTCACTTTGCTGCTCAACCAGCTTCTACACTTTGCAAAGTAACTCAATAGATTATAAACAAGTCCTTTGCTCTTGTCAGGAATTGCAGCAGGTGCTTGCATGGATCAAGGGAGTGATCCATTTGTCAATACCCTTAGGCTTCGTTCTATACTTTCATCTTTTCTCTTTTCCTGTAGCTCCTCTTGAGAACTGGGCTGCATCTAAAGCTATTTAAAAAGGGAAATATCCCCTTTAAGACTCTCCATATTCTATTTGTTTTGGTCTTCTGTACGGGCTTGATCCTGTGAGGTATGGAGCACAGCACCCTACACTCCAACTGAAGTCAGCGAGAGGTAAAGGCACTCAGCACCTTGTAAGAATGATCCCTAATGTACAACCTTTTGAACACACAAAATATCCAGGATTTAAGTGCTCTCTTTCTCATCTTTAGAATATTTTTCTCAGCTGCACTTTCCCCTGACACTCAATGTATTTCATACTTTATTTACTTTACTTAATCATTTTTATCAACTATTACTAAAACTCATTCTCTCTTGCATCTTATCAGATATTTTTGAGGGGGTGTCTCCAGAGCTCAGTGTTAACAGATCAAACAGGAGGTTGCTCCTTTTATAGATACCTGCAGTGTTTACCTCTTTATTCTAACACAATATTTTATCAGGTGGATTATGAAATCTTTTTATTTTTTGTTTGTTTGCTAGAAACAGTTTTCTTCAGAAAGCTTGTAAGGTAATTGAATAGTAATCTCCTGTCATCAACCTTAAAAATGGGAAGCTGTTTCCATTGTTCATTTCCAAATGCTTATCTCTAAGTCTTTATATTATCAATTTTACAAAGATTTTGTCTGCAAAACATTGAGGTAAACATGCCAAGTTGTTTATGCCTGAATTAATTCTTTCTGCTAACTCTAACTTGTAGAGATGGACAGTATCTAATCCTAAATCGTTGGGGATTTTTCTGCAATCCTCATATAGGATGAACTATTGAAGTCAATGGGAATTTTAACTAAATTATGGACTGTAGGACAGGGTCCAATGTGCATATATTGCAAAATGCAGGAACCTACATTAAACTTTCACACTGCAATCTGGGAAAATATATGAACCGCAATGTATGTTACCTACTCTTGGAAGTCCCCTTACTGCAGAATTTTAGCCACACTTACTTCTGATAAATTATTTATTTGTATATTTATCTGGTGTCTATTAAAATAGTAGCTGAAGAACCATACATTTATTGAAGAGAGCGCTATTTTATCCAGATATCTACTTTTTTTTAAATGGAAATTTTGTCTGAGCCTTGACTATGGCCAAAGAGCATACAGCACAATTGAGGAAGTAGACTTAAAACCATCTTTACATACCTCTGGTCGTGGGGCCACTCTGATCTTACCTGGTCTCCTGAAATAAGTAAATTCAGGAAATAAGATATTTCAGTCAGTTTTGGATCATCAGGGCACAGGTAGGCTCTGCCCACTCATGCCCCCTTTACCCCAGCCATGCCCTAATCTCGCAGCCAGAGTGAGGGAGAGTGGAATAGGAGTTGCAACACCTGAGGATTCTTCTGTAACAGGATGATAATCCTGTAGCCCAGGGGCGGGCAATTTTTTTGTCCTGAGGGCCGCATCTGGTTTCGGAAATTGTATGGAGGGCCGGTTAGGGGAGGCTGGGCCTCCCCAAACAGCCAGGCGTGGCCCAGCCCCTGCCCCCTATCTGACCCCCCCTGCTTCTCGCCCCCTGATGCCCCCCCCAGGACTCCTGCCCCATCTACCCCCCCACTCCCATCCACCCCCCTGCTCCCTGTCCCCTGACCACCCCCAGAACCCCCACCCCTGACTGCCCCCCGCCACCCCATCCAACCTCCCCTCTCCTTCCTGCCTCCCGGGGACCCCTGCCCCATCCAACCACCCCTTCTTCCTGTCCCCTGACTTCCCCTGGAACCCCTGCCCCTGACCGCCCCCTGCCGCCCCATCCAACCCCCACTCTCCTTCCTGCCCCCCGGAGACCCCTGCCCCATCCAACCACCCCTTCTCCCTGTCCCCTGACTTCCCCTGGAACCCCTGCCCCTGACCGCCTCCCGCTGCCCCATCCAACCCCCCCTCTCCTTCCTGATTGCCCCCCGGGACTCCTGCCCCCATTCAACCCCCCCGTTCCCTGCCTTCTGACTGCCCCAACCCCTATCCACACCCCCGTACCCTGACCAGCCCCCCTAACTCCCCTGCCCTCTATCAAACCCCCCCACTCCCTGCCCCCTTACCGTGCTGCCTGGAGCACTGGTGGCTGACGGGCTACAGACGTGCCGCCCAGAGCACCAGGACAGGCAGCTGCATCGCCTGGCTGGAGACAGCCACGCCATCGCGCAGCATAGAGCACCGGGTCAGGCCGGGCCCTGCAGCTGCGCTGCCCCAGGAGCTCACAGCCCTGCCTCCCAGAGCATTGCGCTGGCGGCGGAGCGAGCTGAGGCTGTGGGGGAGGGGTAACAGCAGGGAAGGGGCCGGGGGCTAGCCTTGCCTCCTAGGCCAGGAGCTCAGGGGCCGGGCAGAAGGGTCCCGCAGGTCAGATGTGGCCCGCGGATCATAGTTTGCCCACCTCTGCTGTAGCCAGTTATGCTGGTGTTAAGCCCCCTTAGCACTGGAGGTGCAATGGAGAAACTAGCCCTTGTAGGTACATTCTAGTTTCTGCTATATGTAAGTGCTCACATCGATTTCACAGGAACATTTTAGTTAAAAATACAGCATATGTCCTGCAGCCACTTTTTAAAATGAAGCAACTCTGTATTGTTTCTAAATGCCCAAGTGTGCATTATGAATTAAAAAGGCTGCCCAATTCCAATTTAAAATCAAAACTTTTCTCAGATGACCGAGGAGGGATTGGGGGGCGGGGGGGGGGGGGGCGGGGG
>QXTE01000161.1:1885230-2078198 GCA_003942145.1 Platysternon megacephalum
GGGGGGGGGGGACGGAGACTGGAAGGCCTAACAGCTAGTTGTTTTTGGTGGTTGTTTTTTTTGTACTCTTCTAATTATAATGCCCAATTTAATTATATAATTTGGAATTAGTGTTTTCTTTACCATTTTTTTTTTAATTTCTACTTGGATTTAAAAAAAAAACCATTCTCCTGCTCATTTGCTGTTTATGGCCCCAATTCAATACAATATTCTTATACAAGGAAGCACTTGAGCACATACTTAACTTTAAGCAAATCTCCAAAGGCTGTACTGAATTGGGCCTATATACTTCTGGTGTGATCCCAGACCGTGTGTCACTCTCTGATATCTTTGCTCATCTTTTGCAGGTTTTGCTAAAGGATTGTTTTGTCTATTCCGAACCAAGCTTCCTCTACTAATAATAATCATGATGAACACTATTTCCCAAATATTTTTCAGCTCCTTTCTCTTATCTTTTTTAGATATGTTGTAGTTAAAAATGGTCAAGCTTTTTTCAACAAAACATTTTTATGTCAGAAAATGTGGATTCAAGGAAACCAAAACTTGAAAAAAAAATTGAAAAAGTTTAGAAATCGTCAAAACATTTTTCTTTTGACGTTTTCAAACAAAAATCAACTAACAATATTTGTCCTTTTAACTTCTTGCATTTAAGTTGTTTGTCTATCACTATTGGTCTGTCTGGTCTATTTAGATTGTTAGAGAGACAAGGTAGGTGAGGTAATATCTTTTATTGGACCAAGTTAAGATAAGATAATAACATATTGCCTCACCCACCTTGTCTCGCTAGTATCCTGGGACTGACATGGCTGCAACTCCATATTAAGATTGTTAGCTCTTTGGTGTGAGGGTAGTGTATACCACCTAGGACAATGGAGTCCCAATCCTTATTAAGGTCTCAAGGTGCTGCTAGGATACAAAACTTAGGGCTTGTCTATACTACCCACCGGATCAGCGGGCAGTGATCGATCCAGCAGGGGTCAATTTATCGTGTCTAGTAATGACGCGATAAATCGACCGCTGGGTGCTCTCCTGTTGACTCCGGTATTCCACCAGAATGAGGAGTGCAAGCGGAGTCGACGGGAGAGCGTCAGCTGTCGACGTACCTCAGTGAAGACACCATGGTAAGTAGATCTAAGTACGTTGACTTCAGCTATGCTTTTCACGTAGCTGAAGTTGCGTATCTTAGATCGACCCATGCGGCAGTGTAGACAAGCCCTTAGTAACTTTTCTTTAGACCTGTAAAGAGGTTCACTCACTGCAGGATCACCTTCTTATAGCTAGGCATGGCATGGCATCTGTCTTCCCATACGGTGCCCCTTGCTGACGGTCTCGCCGTTGCTGTAGTGCTCTCTCTTCCCAAAACTTGGCCCTTTAGCCAGGTTGCATATTAGTCCACCCCTTTCATGGCTACAGAGTCCAGCTGAAGTAGAGTCCAATGACCTTACAGCAAGTCTTCTGTCCGTCTCTGGGTTCTGTGGTCCTTACACCCCTTACCTCAGGGAGTTTCACCCCACCTTCCTCAGGGGCTGGTAGGGGAACCCAAGATCTCCCTCTATTCTGGGTTCCAGCCAAGGGACCCTATATTTAGCAGCCACAGTCTACTTCCTCAGACTTCCTGGACTGCTTTCTACCTATTCTGTCCCCCTGAACGCAACTGCCGAATTTCTCCCTACAGCACCTTTCCACTATAAACTTTCTGCAGAATCTCTCCTTACAGCTCTTTTCCACTATAAACTTTCCAGCTTTATCATCACCATGCAGCCCCTCCACAGCAGGGCTTCATTATCAATTGAGCCTGGATTTTAATCTCTCACAGGTGCTGCCAGGTATGTTAATTGGCCTCCTCGGCCCACATTAACCCCTTCACAGGCTGTGTGGAGTATACATCCCATCAGAGGACACATAATGGTTGCATTCCTTTTAAGTATTCTCTGCACTGGTGATGTTTGTCCTTATCTAGACACGAGTGTGTACCCTTTTTTCTCCCTTGTCTTACTTAGTTACAGTTACAGAATCTCTATTGTAGCTAGAAGCATCAGCAAACAGCTATATTGAAAAAAGAGAGTGTAGTGCAAATCCGGTGATAAGCTGATGGGGGCGTTGTAGGAGCAGTGGAGCTAGGTGCCCTAAGACTGAGCATGCCATTGCTGTGACTCTGTGCTAGCTGATTCATGGAGCAACATTAAAGGTTATGGCAGCCAGTAAATAACCTGTCAAACTCCTACTGCTTCTCCTACCTGATTCAAAGGATTCATCAATCTCTCCATTCACTTGTACTGCACATCTGGATTGCTTATTGATGATCTGGATCATGTTCATCAGTTTCTTGCTCATTTAATGCCTCTCTAATCACCTCAACCCTGTGTAAACCTTTTCAGAACCACTGAGTTGTAAAATATCTTCTTTTTGTTGTTCAGAGTTCTGCTCTGTGCTTTCTGACTATCTGTTTGACAGTGCTATATGCTATTACAATCCCTCCTCCTCTGCCCTTCCACCAGCACCTTTACTCTGAAGTAATAAATGTTTCTAACTAAAGAGACAAAACAATATGAACTCAAAATGAAGACATACAAACTTTTTCATCAACCTTTTTTTTAATGTAAAGGAGACTTTAGCCATAAGGTCTAGCTTTGTTGAATACTCCAGACTTTGTAACCTTTTTAATCTGGATAGTGAAAGTGAAGTTGCTCATTTTTCCTTTCTATAAACTTTTAACTAGAAAACTAGCAACATTTACTACATTCATCAATTTTTTGGGCTTGCTGACTCTGACACTAAAACTTCCCTCAAAGGCCCAAGTTCTGGGGAAGCTTAGAGTATTCTCTCAGGCTTAATTTACTACAACATCAAGCTTGTTAGGGGAAAAAAAAGTATATTTGTTTCTAGTTTTGATTGTGAAAAGGGAAGTCATGGAGTGTGTGTAGTAGTGGAGAGCATACAATAGGGAATGTGGAAATTCCGTATGTTCAGGATCACTGAATGGAGAGCTGAAGTAAATAAGCAAAGGTAAACAGCAGCTAACACTGAAACCTACAGCAATTTGAGCCTTATCTAATGCCCATGAATATCAACAGAAAGACAGATAGACTTTGGTGGACATTGGATCAGGCCTTTTATGAAGGTCATATATAGTACTCATTGTGGCTACAATCAGAGGGATACATTTTTTTTGCATAATGTAAAGATGATTTAATCACACAGCTTCCAAAGCATTAATGAGAACTGAGGAGTTCAATCTTCATTTGTCACCTCTGAATACCTAGCCTCGGGCCACAAGATTACTCATGTCAGTAAAGTTATCTATACTGTATTTGTAGGTATTTTCAGAACTGGACTCTACATTATGAAAACTAAACCAAAGTCAGGCTTTTTAGAAGTCCAAACATAACTAAGTGTTTTTTTGTTTGTTTTTTTACTTTTAAACATTTGTAAAAAATATATATATTGTAAAAGACATCTGAGGATTTTGTTTTAGATTTACCTTTTTATATATGGTAAATCCAGGGTAGACTAATGGATCAGGTCCCAGCTACATTCAAGACCACATCTCCATTACAAAACCATTATGGTTCTCTTGGACAATGCAGATCACAAATCCCTGAACTAAGCATATGAAAGTTGGGGACAAAGCATTCTCAGTTGAGATCCTGCTGTGGAATGAAGGAGGAGATTAGATTAATCTAGAGTTGGATCACCTTTAGATGCGCTGCAAAACATTTCCATTTGATAAAGCTTCCCCACCTTAAAAAGAATGGCATTCTCCTTTTTCTCCCCCACAGAAGATCCCACCTCAAGCAGAGCTTTTTATAAACCAGAAAGACAGAAGAGCCCGAAATTCCATTAAGTCCATTATGGACTTTATTATGACAGATATATTTTATGTGGACAGTGCTTAAATACTGCAGTGATGGGTCCTGGTACAAACCCCTCAGATATATAGCTAGACAGACTAAGCGGTGTGATCTTGATCCCTTATAATGCTTCTCTTCCTTTATGTATTTGTGTGAGATTAGCTTTCTTAGGGCTGGTCCACACTACACAGTTAGGTCGACATAAGGCAGTTTATGTTGACCTAATTATGTCAGTGTCTACACTACAGCCTTCCTCCTGCCGATGTAAGTGCTTTACTACACCGACATAATAACTTCACCTCCACAAGAGGTGTAAGCCTTATGTCGGTGTAGTTAGGGTGACGCAATGTCTGTGTAGGCTCCCAGCTTGGACCCTGCTCCCTGCTGGGAGCCGGGGTGAGAAGCCCCAAGCGGCTTCCCTTGCTTCCAGCAGGAAACGAAGGGTGGGGGAGCCCCAGGCAGCTTCCCTCCACTCCTAGGGGGGAACGGGGAGCAGAGGTGGGACAGCCCTGGTGAGGACGCACACCACCAACCCAAGGAAGGTAGAGTGGATATGCACCACCGCAGTAATTACTGCTATGGCTGTAAATTAACCTAATATAGATTGACTTAGGTTTGTAGTGCAGGCATACCCTTATTAGGAAAGTCATTGGAGGGAGGGAAATTAAACAGATTGACTGTCTTCCTTTGTGGTTCTGGTCTTCATGGTTAGCATGAAGGAAGCAATTGTAGCTATTTTAACATGTGATTTTTTTTTTTAATTTAAAGAAATCCCCTCCCCCCCAGATCTCTGTGTTCCAGACACAGATATTTACTATAAATTAATTTTAAAAATTAGGATGTAGCCGCTCAATAACCTACTGAACCTCAGATGAATATTGAATACAGCATCTGTCTTTATTATTAAAATTTCAACTCAGAATAAAAATCTATAAAAAATCAGTCTTCAGTCTATGCTTATAAAAAATGCAAGCCTTCAGCATACTGTGGCTATTCCTTTTTAATCCAAAATCTTACCAAAATATAAGGACCATCTTCATGTGGCTGGGAATTATACATATTTATTCACTGGAATTAAATCAAAATTGCATTTTTGGTTGTCTTTAATTTGAAGAATACATTTGCAGAAATGAATCTTGATATTACCATACAGATGGAACTGAAGAATATGTCAATATTGATTGACAAAGCTGATATATTGCTTGTTGCTTTATTTTAGATTAGTTCTAAATTTTCTGGTGGAGAATATAAAAATGTAAAACAGTATTTCAATTTTCCATTCCATTTAAACTGCGAAGAAAGTAATAATTTAGAGAAAACTAATAAAAGACTCTGCTGTTAGAATGTGATTGACATGTGGTTAAAATATGTTTTGGTTGTAAAGACAGTCCAGTACCAATAAAACAGTGTTGACTCAGTTGCTACCTTCAGGCTTCTTTGGCTCTCATATAATTGATTTTAAAGCAACAGCTGAAAGAGAAAAAGAATACAGTGTTATGTCTATATGGATTTCCACTGATATGCTGCCATTGTTTTCATTAGAAATACATTTGAAATTAAGGGAAAATGTAACCTAGGGCAAGTCTAACTAATTGTTTTATTTGTTTAACATTTTGTAAAATGAAAGGCAAACTTTGAAGCTCCATTGTGAAGATAAAATTCTCTCTCTCTTTTTTGCTACATGGAAACATACATGCCTACATAACATAGAATGAGAGTTGAAATGAGTGGTTCCAGACACGAATGTGAACCAACCTTAAAAAGGTATGTGTTATTAAAGCAAAAAGAAATTTTAAATACTCTTTGTTTTAGGGTCTCAATGAGGCAAAATTTAATTTACATGAGTAGTCCTTATCAAATAAATAGCCCCATTAATTTTAATGTGTTTAAATGTGTGTTTAAGAATTGTTCATGAGTTAGAGTAGGCAGGATCAAGCCCAAGAGAGTAAATATTTATTTATTTTGATTTGTACTATAGCTAGCACAATATAGCACAGGTCTCAGGCTGTGGGCAACCTTGACAATCAATTTTTAGAAATATAAACTTAAATAGAATGGCATATTTTGTTTCTCCTATGTTGGGAGAAATCCTGGCCCCACTGAAATCAATGGCCAAAATACCATTGGCTTCAATGTGGCCTGGATTTCACCCTTTGTGTCTAGTGAATGTTTGATATTCATCTTCCTGCCCTGTTGCTCTGATAGCAACCTGCATGGAACTTGACACACTTTTAACCCAATAACAGGCACTCTTTTCCCTGGTACTATTATAAAATTGCGTATTTTCCAATTTGTAATTTATCCATACCTCTAGTTCATATACTTCGTTAGTGGGCATAAATTCACCTTCCCACACGGGTACTAGGCAAGGACCTGCAGAGACCCAGTAGCTGCACCATGGCACTGAATACGGGCAGCCCGGCTAGAGAAGAGTGGGCGAAGGTGTCCAAAGGTTGGCCAGCTCCTTGGTGTCCCTATTTCAGCTAGCTGGAGAGGGGACCCCAGAGAGAATCCTCTGCACTGCACTTCCCATCATGTGTTCCTCTGTAGTGAGTACATAATACAAACAACGGCACATTCTTAGTTGTTCTTCATATCTACTTATTATGTCACCACAACCATTCCCAGTGGCTATTGCTAAATCCAGGGGAAAAATTAAGGTGCAAGGGTGGCATTGATCTTTACTTTATATTTCCCGGTATTCAGAAGTATAATTTTGTATTACCTTGGGTCTTGTATTACCTTTGTATTTCTTGGGTCTCTGAGGTTTGAGTGTAGTTGAACTCAACGCTCTGGAAGGACATGAAGCACCACCGGGCAACCTTAACTCTGTGCAAATGAAATTTTGGGGCAGTTAATTTAAAGTGGGCACATTCTTGATTTACTTTCTTATTTCTCATTATCTTAATAAGACCCTGTTACTCCTGTTCAATCCACACTTGGCAGAAGAGCTAATCTATGTAAAATATGCATAGAATGAAGCAAACCAAACATTTAACAAATGTAGGCTTTTTTGTTTGCTTGTTTGTGAATAATTTCTGAACCATTCCCAATTTCTGTTAATGTATTATATGGGCCACCACAAGACCTGGGAGAAGGGGTACAAATGTAGCTTTAGCCACCATTGCAATCCTAGAACCAATCTGTAGCAGGCTTGTTCCCAGCACAAGTCAGAATGGGCCTTAGGGTGTAGAGGCAGAACGGCAAAGGCATCATTCTTTCAGGGAGTGGCATGTGTTTCCATCTGTGCATAGCCATGTCCTTTCCTGCCCACCCAACAGCTGTACTAGCACTGCATAGTCCTTGGGCTCAGGGTTTATTATTAGGACCATATTATGCCTGGCCACTATGGAAGTGTACAAAGCAGGGATGGCTCCTTGCATGCTTCCTTGCCTTCTGTGTCCATGCTGGCCTGGGAATAACCGTGATTAAAACATAATCACATAGTTTGACTTCTTCTCATTCTTCCCCACTTTGCTTTCCACAGTTGTTGTAATACTAGAAAGGTTTGCAGGATCACCATTTAAGGAATCACAAGCCTCTTGCTTATTTTTTACTTCCTGTTGCCACTGGGGCTGTTGCACACTGGTAAGTCGTAGAAATACAGAACATTACAGAGATGTGATTGATGACAATAGCTACATTGGTTGATGGATTTTGATCCCCAACAGAAATCTGGCATCAATCATATGCCTGAAATTTTCAGTGTTGCTAGATGATTTAGTATCTGATGTCCCATGTTCTACAACTTCCATTTGGAGTGGAACAATTTCACTCTCATTTTAGGAGAGTAGCAATAATTTCCACTCTTTGTTAGATACCATAGAGTCAGTAAGTCACCACAACTAGGATACACTATCATGAATGCCATTTTACAACAATTAGGAAGAGAAAGACACACGTTAATTGTCCTGATGCCTGTCCAGTGGTAGTTTTTGCTATCCAATGCAAAGTAATGTTTCTGTATGTTTTCATAGATGTATTTTTTGTTTAATATACTCTCTCTCTCTCATGATAGAATATATTAGAGAGGAATATGTAACTGCCTTGTGGTTTAGAGAGCATGGCCCCTTTAAAACCTTGTCCTGAGGCAGAGGAAGTGCTGATGGTTCCAGGGAGAGGAAGTGCTGGTTGTTTGAGAGGGGAATAGAGAGAGGGAGACTGACAGGGTGTGTGTGTCAGTAGCTCCAGACAAGAGGGCTACAGCGAGCAGGCCCTCACATAGTGAAGCAGCCAAGAACCAGCACAAAGCCTGGGAGGGACCGAGCAGCCGACCGGGGACACCCCAGGACAGGAGGCAGGAGGAGCACTGTGACAGGGAGGAATCACCTGAGAAGGACAAACCACAGCTGGACCCAGTATCCCTGTTGACCAGAGCTGTATAGGGCCATGAGTAGTGGCACTTGTGAGTTTGCATTGGGAATAGGGAGGGTGGCTGTAGCTAGCTAAGTGGGGAGGTTGTCGCTCTGTGTGGGTTTACAGAGAGTGGCAGAAGAGGTCATCGGAGAAGTTTGTTGGGGAAGGTTTACTGGCACCAAAGATGACCAGAAGCACCCAAGACTCACTACTGGACTGGAACTCAGCCCAGGATTCCTGAACTCTGGATCTAGACACAGTGCTCAGTGCCTATCCTTTATATTGTGGTAGCATTGGGCCTATGGGTCCTTGTGTTGGATGTAACTCTGTTTTACCGCTCCCCTTATCTTTTCCCCTGTTGTTTTTCTCCATTCATCCCTCTGTAAATAAATGAGGAAGGATGCTCCAGAGGGAGGGGAAAGATAGTCCAGTGGTTCATGCACTAGCCTGGACTATAAATGGCCTTGGTTATAAATGACCTGCATTCAATTCCTTCTCTACTATAGACATGCTAAATGGGGATAATAGCACTTCCCTACCTCACAGAAGTGTTGTGAGGATAAAAAAAAACAACATAAAGATTGTGAGGCATTCAGATACTATAGTAGTGGGAAATCTATGAGTAAATATGATAGGTAGTGATGAATGATTTGTCAGTGCATTGGTGTCTAAAAACCAGAATGCAAGTTATTGCTGAGCTACTAAAATGATAGTGGAATTATCCACCTCCAAACAGAAGTTGTAAAAGATGGGGCACAGGACGGTAAATCAGCTAGCAGTACTGACAATTTCAGCATATGACTGATGCTAGATATATCCAAATGTTTATATATGTTCTCTTTTACAATCAAACTAATACACTGTGCAATATACAGGTTGCCAAGTAGTGTAGGTATTGTAATGGTAGCTTAAATTAGCCAGTAACTACATTTTGTCATACCATACCTGTATTTCAAGATAAATTACTGAAAGGAAGTGGAGAGTGGCTAAACAGAAGACAAAGAAAATAGAAGAACACATATAAGTCTATCTTCTCTTATAGCCCCCATCATCCCTTTTATTATTGAGTTTATCATCCCCACATTATTGAGTTTATCCTCATCACACCCCTGTGAGACAATGGTCTATTTTGTGGAGAAGAAATCTGAATCCTAGAGGTAAAATGGCTTGGGAAGTCTGTGGAAGAAGAGGTAGGAATTGAATTGAGTACTCCTGAGTCCCAGTTCAGTGACTTAACCATACAGCCATCCTTCTTCTTGTGCAATGATGAGCCCACACAAGTAAACTACTCACTGACAATATTCAAGTACATCCAAATAAATATGACATTGTGAAAATTACAAAATAATTAATATTTAGTTTCCATCAGTAAAAGATAGTTATACTCTGGATCCTGCATGCAATACAGAATATTGAAAAAGCTTATGTATTAAACTCCTGCATTACACACAATTAATAAATGGGTGCCAGACTAAATGAAAGTTTGCTTGTTTCCTCTGTCTTTATAGGTAGCCTTTTACCCATCAGAAGAATAGCTTGCAAATACAGCTAGTCAAAAAATTTCACAATGGTATGAAAAAGTTTTTGTAAACATTTTTAAAAAGATTTTCACATTATTTATTTATTTATTTATCATGGTCTTCAACCAGTTTATAGACTAGTCAACATTATCTGAAAAAAAAATAACAAAAAATTCAAGAAATGTTTGCAAAAATGTTCTACTTGCTTATTCTTTATTCAGTCAAAGAGTATTTTGGGGAGTCTTAACAATCTAGTGGTCTTAAGTTACAATAGCAAAAGTCTTGGAAAGCATGGGAGAAAAGATATAGGTGGGATTTTCAGTAAAGCTCAGCTTTGGCCTACCTTTGCCCATAGTTAAGTCATTGGTAAAACTTCCATTGAATTCAGTGGGATCAGAGTTCAATCAACATAAGTGCTTTTGAAAATCCCAGATGTAATATTGCTGGGCAAACCACAGAAGACTCTGAGGTTTGGAAAACATCAAACAATTTGAATCTTAGTATGCTCATACCCAATCCACTATGGTCTGGGAACTGGACTGAAAAACTTATGAGAATGAGCTATCTCAAGATACACTTTCAGGGTTGGAATAACTTCAAGATTAGCCTCTCTGACAGTGTTTCTGCTTCCAGAAAAGAACAGTGGGGAGAGCATAGAAGTGGAGAGGCATGAAAATCAAAGGGAGAAGGATTGGACCCTTGGTGATTATTTGAATAGTGTACAAGATTAAAATGGTCAGCAAAAGAAACATTCTTTTCTGCATGATCAGTGGGATTAGGACTGGCTTATTTTATGGTCCAGGACATTTTTTAAATGAATTTGTGGTTGATTAGCAACAAGCACTTAATGGGAGTGCAGAGTGAGGAACACCTACAGCGCTGGTCAAATAAATTGTCCATTACCAGTCTATGTGCTATGAAGAAGCAGCCTACAGCCATGTTGAGAAATTCTACTTGTTTTATTCCTGAATTTTTCAACAACTATAGCTAGATCAGGGGTCGGCAACCTCTGGCACGCGGCTCGCCAGGGTAAGCACCCTGGTGGCCCGGGCTGGTTTGTTTACCTGCCGCGTCTGCAGGTTCGGCCGATCGCGGCTCCCACTGGCCGCGGTTCGCCACTCCAGGCCAATGAGGCAGCGGGAAGCTGCGGCCAGCACATCCCTCGCCCGGGCCGCTTCCCGCAGCTCCCATTGGCCTGGAACGGTGAACCACAGCCAGTGGAAGCCGCAATCGGCCGAACCTGCAGACGCGGCAGCTAAACAAACTNCGGCGGGAAGCTGCGGTCAGCACATCCCTCGCCCGCGCCGCTTCCCGCAGCTCCCATTGGCCTGGAACGGTGAACCACAGCCAGTGGAAGCCACGATCGGCCGAACCTGCAGACGCGGCAGGTAAACAAACTGGCCTGCCAGGGTGCTTACCCTGGCGAGCCGTGTGCCAGAGGTTGCCGACCCATGAGCTAGATGATAATTCTAACTGGTTGGTGTTTATGGCTTGTAATTTATTATCTTGGGGCTTTAGAGTTTGAAGGAACTTTTTTTTGAACTGGTGGAAACTGTCTTTTTCTCTTTCAAAGACATTCTATGTCTTGTACTCATACTGTGAAAATAATCTGTTACTCTTAATAGTCGTTCTTTTGACTGGTCTGCAATGGAAAGTTCTCACTGACTTCAACAGCAGCAAGTTTGGACACACTTTGGACATATCTACAGTGCATCAGGGAGCAAGACCCCCAGCCCAGGTCCACAGACTCATGCTAGTGGGGCTCGTGCTAGTACTCTAAAAATAGCTGTGTAGACATTGTGGCTTGGGCTCTGAAGCATGAGGGTGGCGGCAGGAGAGGAAGATTTGAGAGCCTAGTCTCCAGCCCAACTGCAACTTCAAAGCACTGTCTACACAGCTATTTTTAGAGCACTCGCATGGGCCCCTCTACCACAAGTCTATGGATCTGGACTGGAAGACTCAGTCCCAGATTCAGTGTTCACATGCCCAGTGACTGTTTCAATGGTCTGCAAGGTAGATTGTCAGCAAGTGATCAGTTCAATTCACCACCCTTCTTGTATCACCTCATAGCCTCTCTTTAAAACTAGGAAGCTATTTGTCCATCAAGGCTTTTTTGATAATTGCTCCCATCTCCTTAGTATCACTACATTTACCACATCTTTTGCATAGCTGTCAAATGCCCTCCAAATTATTTTTGTAGCATACACATTTTTACTTTATGTATATTGTAATGCAGAAAAAAAATGCACATGAAGAGGAGCGATGTAAGGAAAAGATTTTTTCTCAAGAGCTTCCCAGCAAAACTCTGCAAGCCTATGCACAAACACACACACTTCACACTACGCACATACACACATGACACACTTCCCTCTGCTCAAACATACAAACACTTCACCCCTTTCCCATTCACATCTACATGCAAACAGAAAACAATGTGATTTTTGAAGCCTATTGAGCATGGCATTTCCCCAGGGTAGCATCATTATAAGAAACACCTGTTCTAAATAATTTGGTGCTGTTTATCCACTGGGGAATTTCTCAGGCTGTTCAATTGCCCTTAAAATGAGAGTTATTTCATAGCTGAGATGGCATGGTCTTACAACAGGCTGCAACTTAAGTTGTGTAAGGACATTGGAGATTCAAACCTCTTGAAAGGGGGTTTTGTTTCTACTTTTTGCAGGATATGGGTGTTTCTTTGCACATTTTGTCTGGGGAAGCAGCTAGTTCTCTGGGATGGGATATGCAGGTTGAAGCTCTTGGACCAGCAACAGTGGAAACGTTTTGCTGTAGCAATTGTTGAGAGGGGTGGGTGGAGGTTGATAATAATTAAGGCTGATTTAATCATGGGTATTTTTAGTAAAAGTCATGGACAGGTCATGGGCAAGAAACAAAAAATCATGGGCCTGTGACCTGTCCATGACTTATACCATAAATACCCCTGATTGAACCTTAGGGGGGGAGGGGCGCTGTGAGGGGGGAGCACCGTGGGGGAGAAAGCCCATGGCACAAGTTGCAGGGGGGAGTCCCGGGGCCCGCGGCACCAGCTGTGGGGGACCTGTTGCCGCTCCTGCCGCCACCTTGGGGGGGGAGTCCTGGGGGATGTCTTGGGGAGCCCTCTGCTGCTCCGAATGCCACTGGGAGGGAGGGAAGCCCTGGGGGGCCCGCTGCCAATCCGGCCACCACCGGGGGCCCACTGCCGGTTTGGCTGCTGCCGGGGGGGGGGAGGGGGGAGGGAAGCCCCGGGGGACCTGCGGCACCAGCTTCTGGGGGGGATTGTCAATTTAGAATGAAAACATTCTGGAGGGCAGAGAACATCTCACACTCTGTGTTGGTAAAGCGCACAATGGGGCCTTGACTATGACCACTAGGTATTACCATATTACAAATAGCCATTAATAATAACACTACAAATACATCTGTACTGTATTATGGCTTTAGGAAAAAAATTGTACAATTATTAGAATGGCCCAAAGCACATAAAAGGTGGGGAGAGACTCAAAATGTTCTATGTACCTAGAAGCATAAGCACAATGTGTTTTATATTCTATATTCTTATGATAATTAGACAAACCTTGTGAGAGTTACTGTGAAATCCGGTGGTCTCTCCCACTAATTCATGTTACTGATCTGACTCAGACAGTCTTACAATTAGATGAGTAACACAAATGTACAAGGTCCTTATACTAGGAGTGATCAGTAAGGAATTTTCTGACCGTAGTGGTGATGTAGGAAACACCCATTCTTCCACCCCCAAGGTCTAGCATGCTACAATTTTTGTAAGTTAATGGTTTTTGTTCTTCCTAAAGATACTGTTATATAAGGTAGTAGCTTCTCGTAGCACTTGCACTGAGAATATGTATTTTTGCACTTATTATGCATAAACAGGTTTTTTTTTAGGATCACAACAGGTTCTCACATTGGGTTAGCGCCTTGCTCAATGGATTGTCTCATTGAAATCAATGGGATTGCCACTGACATCAGAGGGATCATGATTTCACTCAATGGGGCTACTTCTGAATTAAGGTGCTACCCATCATGAGTAAGGGAATTCAGATCTGACCCCGAATAACAGTAATTTACATTTATATACCACCTTTCACCTGGAAGGATCCCAAAGCATTTTTCAAAGGGCCTGAATCTGCTCCCTTATTCACACTGAGTAATACTCTACTCAACAGCAAGTTTACTTATACAGCAGGATATTCCTTGATATGAGTAAAGATGGTGGAAGTAGGCCCTTACACACAGGAATCCTTACCTGCCAGTAAATATAAACTTGTGCAGATAATTATCTCTCTTGCCTCAAAATATTGATATTTTCTTTTTAAAAGTTTAAAAACAACCCCTAATATTCGTGATTGCAAATACAAGAAAATAAATATTTTCCAGATGTCTGAGTTATGGAAATAGAACAGTTGTTGTGATCTTTGATCATGCATAGGTGATAGAATCACCATTGTCTAAAGGAAAGTATTTGATATTGTGTAAGTAACCAAAAAAAATAAATTAAAATGCTTTTTTTATAGGTGACAGCACTCTATGGAGTCAGCAAGCTGCGCTACTCAGATAAGACCTATAAGAACGAAATAGAGATTACTTAAAAGGAATTAATCCCAAGGCCCCTGGCTACCACCTCACAGTTTCACCAGCAAAGCTACTCAGCCAAAAGATTTTCTTTGCGGAACAACAATATCTTTAGGCATTTTCTACCTTTATTTTTGTAACTGATATTGCTGATGACAGTGTTCTCCACAAGAACGTGTATCACCTTACATTCATGAAAGCTGAATAAAGAAAGAAGTATCTCCATTTTTCATGCAATCAAATTGTAAACTATATTGAAATGCTGCCATCAAAGGGAATAAAACAGTGGAAATAATGAAGATTATGTACAGGAAAAGGACAGTGTGATAGTAGGTTATGTGTAAAAGCCTAGAGTTAAAAATAAAACATTCAGTTTAGCCATCATGAAATGTGAAGGCTTGGCAGCCCTGGATACCAAAGCCCTCCATCTCCAAAACAGGTACAGCGTAAACAATTGCTCTCACACTGTTCTACCATCATGGCTCAAATATGGCTCACAGGCCCATCATTAGTACAGCGAGAATAAAGCTACTTCTATGCAGTCCTTAACCTTTCATCAGAGATTGTCAAGCAGGGTGCCAATACATGCTAGTTAGGATGGTGGTGATGTGGACACCTGCCTAGAATGGGATTGATACCTTCAGCACATCTTCATTTAGGCTGTACATTGAACTGGTGCCCTAGAACTGAAAACCTCTCATTACCAATCCTACGAGCCAGATAACTTCAGCTTAAAATGCCAGAAGCCATCCTTGCTGAGAGGGATAAGTGGGCAGTGTATAGTCAATGATGCAAAATAAATGCATGCCAGTTATCACAGGGTTCCACAATTTATTAGGTGGGTATTACCAATACATACGCACTGGGGTCTTGGTCCATGACTCGGGCTTCTAGGCACTACCAGAATATAAATAATAAACAATAATAAAACATTTGACATGTTTATTATGAGTAGGGAATACATGAGTGTAATCTCATCCACAAACACAAATTCAACTACCATCTCTAGGCTGATGACTCACAGATCTATCTCCTTACTCTAGCCCTGTCTCCTTCTGCCCAAACTAAAATATTGGTCTCTCTCTGCAATCTTGTGAGTGCCTAGTCAGTCATCAGATCAAGCTCAATATGGCTAAAAGAGAGTGCTCAATATTTCCCCTCAAGATCTCCCACCCACCTCCTTTCTTCATCACAGTGGGCAACACCACCATCTTGCCTGTCACTTGGGACCATAATACAGGTATCATCTTCAACTTGGACCTCTCTCTATGTCCTCACATCCAGGATCTCTCTAACTCTTTTTGCCTACCACCACTTAAAATACACCCTTTCTTATCTATCAGTAGCAGGGCTGCCACCTACTGAATGGTCTCTCATGTCCAGAATCCCTCCGTTCTTCCTCTTCAGGGCTCCTTACAGGCCCTCCACAGTTGATTTAATGACCACAAACAGTTCCAAACATTATTATGGACATAATTATCAAATTATTATGTCATCAATGTAAACTTTCATGCCTTCTAGACCCTCTAGCATCTGGCTCATTATACAATTAAATACTTCTGAAGCCAAACATATTCAGAAAAGCAGTCTTAGGAAGCAGTATCTGCCAAATGGTATCTTGAAAGTGAAGCTCTTGGAGCTCTCAGTCTTCAAGGAGATCTGTCAAAGTCCTGCTGATCCATCTAATTTGTGGAAGAATTTGGCTCTTGCCTTCACAGACAATAGTTCACTTCTTGTGGAGAAGTGAAAGTGTTCTCTTTTTATGTTTTTATTCTGGTTCTTAGGGTTCGTATACTGTTATATTCCCCCTCCTTTTTTCTCTACAATTACTAATGGGTGAACCCAATCTGTTGGTTCTTCTATTCTCTGAATGATACTATTTGCTATCATGTTTTGTAGGTCTTCTTCTAGTCTCCTTCTTAAGGCTTTTGGAACTTTCTGTGTAGCATGTACCACGGGTTCTGCTTCTTCACTTAACTGTATCTTGTATGTTACTGTGAAACACCCATTTCCTGTGAATACATCTTCCCATGGTGCTATTAATACTTTCACATCTGATTCTATGTCATCTTTCTGTGTCTCTGTGGTATACATCCTCTTAATGACACTAAGCACCTGACACACATGTAGGCCCAAGACTAGTTGCTTGTCTCTGTCTACCACCACAAACTATTATTTTATTATTTTCCCTTTGTTTATTTGTCAGTGTACACTCTTCCAACATTAGAATTGTTTTTCCATTATAGGTTTTCACAGATAATTTTGACTTGCCAAATTTTATGTGCTTCTTACATCTCTCTATTTCAGTTTCTGTTATTACATTCACTTGTGCACCAGTATCTATCTTGTATATCAGATACTTGCCATTTGTTCTCATTTTAATTAGCTAATCTTTTGAGTCATCAGCCTCCTCACTTACTGTGCTTAAGAACAACTCTTCTTCTTTAGCTAAGGACTCCATTTTTGAACTTGATATGTGTATTTGCCTGTTTTCTCTGCACATTTTCACATAATGGTTGGACTTAGGGTTAGGGTTATAGTTTCTACATATTTGACTGAATGCTGAGCATTTCCTATCCTCATGCTGGTTGCCATATCACTTGCATTGGTTCCTGCTTTCCATTTTTTCTGTCCCTGGACAATTTAATTTCTACTTTTTCTGTGGTGGTTTACCTTTCTCTAGGATTTTTATTTGTATTTCTGTTTGTTCTGCTGATTGGCATATAAATATTACCCTTTCTAGCATCAAATCCATCTCAATTAGTAACCGTTCACATAGTTATTTATTGTTACATCCTGGGACAATCTGGTCTTTAATGATAAAGTCTTTTAATATTTTATAATTGCAGGACTGACTTTTTAGTTTTAAGTCTGTGACTAACTCTTCTGTTGTTTCCTTTTCATGCTGTGTTCTGTGTACTCCCATGGCCATACTGGGTCAGACCAATGGTCCATCTCATTCCATATTATGTCTTCCAACAGTGGCTGGTGCCAGAAGCTTCAGAGGGAATGAACAAAACAGGACAATTATCAAGTAATCCCCCTTGTCATCCAATCCCAGCTTCTGGCAGTTAGAGGTTTAGGGACACTTAGAACATGGGGTTGTGTCCCTGACTATCTTGGCTAATAGCCATTGATGGACCAATTTTCCATGAACTTACTAATTCTTTTTTGAATCCAGTTATATTTTTGGCCTTCACAACCTCTCCTGGCAATGATTTCCACAGGTTGACTGTGTGTTGTGTGAAGAAGTACTTCTTTTTGTTTGTATTATGTGAAGGGGTTAATAACACTTCCTTATTCACTTTCTCCACACCATTCATGCTTTTATAGATCTCTATCATATCCCCCCCTTAGTCATCTGTCAATCTGGAACAGTTTCTCAGATTGGTCATCTAAAAAGAATGGTTGAGGTCTGGGAACATCCCTCAATTCCTCTGCAGTGAAGACCAATGACAAAAAAATATTTAGCTTCTCTGCAACTGCCTTGTTTTCCTTGAGAGTTCCTTTAGCACTTCAATCATCCAGTGGCCCCACTGGTTGTTTGGCAGGCTTCCCGCTTCTCACGTACTTTAAAAAAATTGCTGTTGTTCTTAAAAAAAAAATTCCTAGTTCCCCTTCAAATTATTTTTTCCCCTGATAATTATACTTTTACATTTGAGTTGTCAGAGTTTATGTTCCTTTCTATTTTCCTCAGTGGGATTTGCCTTCCAATTTTTAAAAGATGTCTTTTTGTCTCTAACCATCTCTTTTACTTAATTGTTTAGACATGATGGCATTTATATGGTTCTGTTACTGTTTCTTTTTGGGGATGGAGGCGGGGGGGGGTTATACATACAATTTGAGCCTCTATTGTGGTGTTTTGAAAATGTTTCCATGCAGCTTACAGGCATTTCACTCTTCTGACTGTTCTTTTTAATTTCCATTTAACTAGCCTCCTCATTTTTGTATAGTTCCCCTTTTTTAAAGTTAAATGATACGGTGGTGGGTATTTCCCCCTCTACAACAATGTTAAATGTAATTATATTATCATTGCTATTATTGAACCTTTCAGCTGTATTCACCTTTTGGACCAGATCCTGTCTTCCGCTTAGGACTAAATCAAAAATTGCCTCTCCCATTGTGGGTTCCAGAACTAGCTGTTCCAAGAAGCAGTCATTAATGATGTCTAAAATTTTTATCTCTGGATCCCATTTTGAGGTCACAAGTTCCTGGTCACTATTGGGATAATTGAAATACCCCATTGTTATTGGGTTTTCTGTTTTTGTAACCTCTCTAATCTCTGTGAGCTTTTTATAATCACTGTACCATGCTGGTAAGGTGGTTGATAATATATACCTACTGCTATACTCTTATTATTCAAGCATGGAATTTCTATTCATAGGAATGGATAGAAACAGCATGGCACTGTTTGCTTCATTTCAGATTGTAACTATATTTGACACTATATTTTCTTTCACATATAGTACCACACCCCCACCAGCATGACCTCTATCAGTCCTATGTATTTTGTTCCCTGGTATAACCGTGTCCCATTGATTATCATAATTTCACCAAGTTTCAGTGATGCCTATTGTACCAATACCTCATTTAATAGCAGGCATTCAAATTCACCCATCTTAGTGTTTAGACTTCTAGCATTTCTGTACAAGAACTTATAAAATTTGTCAGTACTTAATTTGTCTCCCTTCATGTGATGTAATTGAACAGGTCTCTCTTTTATCTGATTGTTTCTCTTCAGTTCCTACCTGTACTTTATCAACTTCTATCCTCTCCTCTTTATTAGGATACAGAGTATATCCTTGAATAAATCCTCCCCTAAGTGATGTGTCTTGTCTGGACCCTGTGCTCCTTCACATCTGTTGGCTTTCCACCAGCCCTTAGTTTAAAAACTCCTCTACGACCCTTTTAGTTTTACATGCCAGCAATCTGGTTCTGTTTTGGTTTAGGTGGATCCCATCCTTCTTGTATATGCTCCTCCTTTTCCAAAGGGTTCCCCAGTTCCTCGTAAACCTAAATCCCTCCTCCCTACGCCATCATCTCATCCATGCATTGAGACACTGCAGTTCTGCCCGTCTAACTGGCTCTGCATGTGGAACTGGAAGCATTTCAGAGAATGCTATCATGGATTTCCTAGACTTTAGTAGCTTAAATTTGGCCTTCAGGATCTTTCTCCTACCTTTCACTATGTCATTAGTATGTGCATACCATGGGCATCAGCTCCTCCCAGCACTGTATATATGTCTGTCTAGATGTCTCAAGAGATCTGCAACCTTTGCACTCAGCAAGCAATTTATCATGAGGTTCTCCGGCCATCACAAACCCAATATTTATATTTCTAATAACTGCGTACCTCTCTGTCTCTCTTAGCTCCTCCAGTTCAGCCACTCTGGTCTCAAAAGACTGTACTCTGGCTCTGAAGGCCATGAGCTGCTTCCCCTGAATGCACACATATGCTACCTCCCCATAAGGCAGATAATCATACGTGCTGCATTCAGTGTAATAAACTGGATAGCCCCCACTTTGCTTCTGGATTTCTCCCTACATTATTTTTACTCTTGCAGAGGTTTTTTTTCTGCTTGTTCTTTGTGTTTTGTTTTATTTTGTTTTTTGGTGTGTGTGTGTGTGTGTTTATTGGCCTAAGTTTAGAAAATGTTTATTAGGTATATTTGGCTCTCAAAACTCCCGTTTGCTGCTCCTGTTCGCTAGTTCCTCAGGTCATTTATGAGCTGGCATTGTAAACCCCTATTCTCCCTGAGTTAGCCCTGCCCTCTTTTCAAGGTGGAGTGACAGATGAAAAGGTGGCAGGCTAGAGTTTCATTAGGAAGCTCTCAGCCTTGCCTAGCAGGCCAGTTGGCTCAGCACACAGCCTCCCAAACAGACCATTCTATAAACCTCAATCAACAGGCATACAACAAACGAAGAGACAACATACTCACCCCCAGGGTCATGTAGTCATTCCTCTGTTACCTGGAAAACTCCCTCTTAAAACTCCCATTTACTGCTCCTGTTCACTCATCCTGAACATATACCAGAAAATGATCCTCAAACATTTTCATTATTTCTGCAAAGATTTCTTCTCTCTCCCCATCACCATCTGCATGGAATGCATTGTACACGTCTAGGGCTTTTATGCCTGCCACTGTTAAGAGCAGAGCAATCTTTTGCTCATCCTCCAGTTTATTTGCCCCAATGGCTTTCATGTACAGCTTAAGTTTCAGTCTGAACATTTTCCAGGCATATTCAGCATTTCTCCTGATTTTCAGGTTTGGTGGGTAAGTTACGGGCAGTTGCTCACGTTCTGTAGCAGCCATTCCATTGTTACTTCTCTCACTGGGTCTTCCAGCATGCTGTACCTGCCACTCCTGGTACCATGTAGTATCTTATTGATGATCAAACTGGTGTCAGGATAAACCCTTTATTATGTACTATGTACAGCAATGAGGTAACAAAACTTGCTACTCTTTTGTGTAGCTGCAGCCTGTGACTGCCCTGTCCTGGGCTTCTCTATTTTGGCCCCCAGCAAGAAGGGAAACCAAAGATTGCACAAAGAGTATATAGGAAATGTAGCATCTCCACACTCCCTGGAGGACTTACTCTATAGCAAAGACCACTGCCTACATACTGAATAATATTGTCTCATTGTTTTCTTCTATTTCCCTGTCTGTCTGAATCCATTTGTTTTCCCTTGTTTTATACTCAAATTGTAATTTCTTTGGGGGTAGGAACCATTTTTTTTGTTCTGTTTGTATAGTTCCTACCACAGTGAGGTTCTGGTCCATGACTAGAGCCCCTAGGTGCTACAGTAATACAAAATAATGATATTCATAATAGTAATTATAGCGAGGAGGCATGGCCTCCCTCAGAGGTTGCCAGGTAGGGACCACAACACACCCCCTGGTGTGCAGAACGAGGAAAACCATGCCCACCGTGCCGGAAGTGGAAGCGCGGGACAGGAAGCGGAAGTACAAAAGGCAAGCCCTGCATCTCAGTTGGTCTGGAGCCACCAAGTGAGACAGATGCATCCCACCAACTGCTGGAACCTGCAGAGGAAGCCCACTGTGCTGAGGACTAGCCAGATCTCCCCAGGCTGCCAGCTGATTGAGATGCCAAGGAAATGCTGGGCCTGCCACCTGAGGACTGGCCAGAGGTGCAGGTAATTCCCCCCTTTGAGCTCACCTTTACAGGTATATGACAGCAAGAAGGCATGGCTTCCCTCAGAAGTTGACAGGGAGGGATGGCCACACAGCCTACATAATGGTGTTGGGCAATAGAAAGCATTCTTCTTGAAGTCTCTAGAAGTTCCATGAATAGGTCATGTCCAAAAATATGCCCCTAAAATGATCAGTAAATGTACACGTTAATGCAGAACACTGAAATTTCAAGCAACCACTAAAGAACATTAAAACAAGACCCATTATCTTGAGTGCTCTGTAGCTCTAAATAAAATACTCTATAGCATCTAGCTTTATTTAAAAAAAATACCTAGTGTAAAAACTTGTCAGTTTTTCAGAACTGATTAATTGAAAATACAGATAGTGATTTGTTTAATAGAAAGTTGCAAGATAGTAAAGTTCTCAAAACAAAATCTGCTCTGAATCCAACAGTTGATGGTCTTATCCTGTGCCAACTACTCATTTCATGGTTAATTTTTACTTGACTCTTTTCTTTTCTAGCTTATATTTTTCAATATGTTTTTAAAAAAGTCTCTTTTTATCTGATAGTTCTTCTAACTATGTTTATAAGTCCAAAGAATTTAAGAGTCCTTCCCTCTCCTCCTCCACCCTGTCATGTTCTGTTTTGGTTTGGTTTGGTTTGGCTTGTCAAATGAAAGGTTTTCTGCCAGTAACCTAATGCCACATAAATTTCCTCCTGTTAACAGAATAGACACTTAAAGGGACTATAGATATGAGAGCTGTTAGATGATGTCAAGACTATACCTATACAAGGAGAATTCCAAGCAACAGGAAGTGTGCTCTGGGTTTTGGATCCTCCTTCTTTGGCTTGGGGTCCAAGGAACTAGTAGAGGAAAAAAATCCTTGCTAGATTCCATCTAGAGTTACTCTCACTGAATTTGTCATTCAGCCTGTATCAGAGTTGAGATCAATAGTGAAAGTGTCATAGAGATATAGAGCAAACGTCCCCAGTTTCCTCTTATCTAGGGGTCTAGGACTTTTATCATGTAACAAGCTTTGTGCGGGTGCAATATTCTGCACATGAGAAGCTCATTGCAGTTTGGGCTCTGAGACAAGTTAATTATTCCCAGACCTACACTCAGTGCCAGGATGGAAAGCATCTGAAGTTAACATTCCCTCTCTACCAACCACTCAGGTCACTCCCCACCCTGAGATCCTCCCACACAACCAATGAGATACAAGGAGAGGAGCTGAGCTGTAGGTGCTGCTGCTATGGAGTTACTGAAGGGCTGGGATCACAAAGAACAGATGGTCTATGGCAGAGGTTCTCAAACGGTGGTCCACGGACCACCAGTGGTCCGTGAGCTCCAGTCAGGTGGTCCATGTATAGTTCCTGCTAAGTGGCGTGCCTGGGCAGCCGCACACAAGAGAATGAAGAGCCACCTTCCTAATTAGTGGAGCCACACAGGCATGGTTCCACTAATTAGGTGCCTGGACCTGGAGAAGACACACATGTAAGGTGAGGTGGTGGCCTTGGGGGGAATAGGAGGTAGGTGGGAGTGGACAGTGGGGTGAGAAGAGGGGGTGGAGGAAATTTGGGATGTTCAGGGCTGCGGCAGCCAGAGAAAGAGGCAACTTTCCCCAGCTCCAGGGCTTCTGGGGAGAGACGGCCCTCTTTCCCAGCCCCAGCTTGGGGGCTGCCATGGCAGGGGAGAGAGGGAGAGACCCCCCTCCTTCCCAGCAGGGCCGGGGCAACCCATTAGGCAACCTAGGCGGTCGCCTAGGGCGCTGCTATTTTGGGGGCGCCCCCGCCGCCCGTAGAAATTTNTGCCGCCAGTAGAAATTTGGGGGCGGGACCTTCCACCGCCACTGTTGGGGGCGGCATTTTGGGGGCGGGACCTTCCGCCGCCCAGGGCGCCGGAAGAGCTGACGCCGCTACTGCTTCCCAGCCCCAGCTCGGGGGCTGCCACGGTGGGGGAGAGAGGGAGAGACCCCCCCTCCTTCCCAGCCCCAGCTTGCGGGCTGCCGTGGCGGGGGAGAGAGTGCACATCCATCGCATTAGAAAGGTAAGACTACTGATATTAAAATATGAGTTGTGTGCTTTTATTAGAACAAAAAACATTAATTATTTTTTTATATATAGTGCTTTTATCCAAAGCACTTTACAATAGTTAGCTAAGGGTACAAACATCATTGGGAAGGATCATTAAGTGGTCCGCCAAGACCCTCAGCAGTTTTCAATTGGTCCACACAAAAAAAAAGTTTGAGAACCACTGGTCTATGGAGTTAAGAAGGATGAAATGGAAAAGTTATACCGGGGACAGGGATAGATGCAGGATGGGATTGGGGTTGGTAAGAAAGAATTAATATGGTGGGGGAAAGGTTAGATGTACAGTACACTCATTTGTGTACAGTCATGCGTCTGACGAAGTGGGTATTCACCCACAAAAGCTTATGCTCCAATACATCTGTTAGTCTTAAAGGTGCCACAGGACTCTCTATTGCTTTTTACAGATCCAGACTAACACGGCTACCCCTCTGATACTTGTACACTCATTGATGGCTTATATACTTTTTATGCGTGTATTTGCCACATGCTTTTTGCTAAGCCCATGTCGGCAATTCTGATGAAACACGAAATTCTCATCATGTGCTAAACTAGCCCTTTGATTCATGAGGTTTTCAGAACTCTGCCCATTGGAGGCTCAGGAACAGCAAGATTAACATTCAGTAGGAAATAAATGGTGAATGAAAAGGCTCCAGAAAGATCTTTAAAATGTCTCTTCTTTAATGTGGTGATTGCCTTGCTTATGCTGATGAATTAATATGTTAACACTAAATCGTTTCCATCAATAGGTCTGGGAAGCTGCTATTTTCATGAGAACTTTGAAATCTAATCCAGGAGGAAGTGTTGCCATTGCCAAGATGTGACCATTGTTTGCTTGGAGGGGCCACACTGAGATTGTCCAATCAGGGCAAACTGCAAAGCATGGGGCAGACGATTCTCAAAACTGGTGATTATTCTAATAATTAGATTCATCAAACCAGCAACAAAGGCGCTTCTATAATATCTTACTGGTTATTCAAAAGCCAAAAACACAGCCCCCTTAAAGCAATCCAGCCTTGGGCTCCCACCCAGACAGCCAAATTAAATATGATGATGATTACTGAAAATCTTGTTCATCATTTATAATGTTCTACCAATCCCAAGGGATTGGATACATTACCCCCCAGGTCAATGAACATTTCAGATCTTACCCAAATACATGTTTACAGCCAATTCTTATTAACTAAACACAGATTTATTAACAAAGAAAAGAGAGAGAGTATTGTGGTTAAAAGATCATTATACATACAGATATGAATAAAGTTCTTAGGTTTCATAGTAGAGAGGGTGAGCTGCTCAATTGCAAAAAGTTTTTTCCAGAATCAGTTAGTTAGGTTACAGTCCAAATATGCAGTCCAAATATAGAGTTTGTTCAAATTCTTCCATGAGAATTATCAGGATAATCCAGACTTGATTTGGAGGCCTCAGTCTTGCAACTCAAGCTTCCCCTAACTAAGCTTAAGCAGATCTGAGATGACAGGATCAGGTCCTAGAGTTCTTTTATATATCTCTGGCAGGCTACTATAGCCTCTTGACATCATGATAACAAAACAGGCATTCCTTGAATGAAGAATAGGTAATGCACATCAGTTGCTTTGAAGTAAAAATTCCCATTTCCTATGTATACACAGGTAAACTAGTAGTATTAAGTAGCATAAGGCAATTATCCATTCAAATGCTCAAGACATTCCATTATGGCACAGACAATTTAAACTGAAGACAATATAAGTAATATTATTTCCTGCAGTATCTTACATTTTTGATCTTAAGGTTAACTGAATCATCCGCAAGCATAATATAATGTAATTAAGACCTGAAAGGGAATTAGCATCCACAAGCTAATCTGGTTACATGGTTAACATCTAACAAGATACAAGTAAACACATACAAATACAATTAGTATTTACCTCTAATTAGGGTTGCCAATTTTAGATGTATTCCTGAAGTTTTCATCACATGATATAATCTTTCATTAAAGATTAATCTTTAATTCCTGGAGACTCCAAGGCAATCCTGGAGGGTTGGAATCCCCACCTCTAATTCTGTAGCAAAACAGGTTTGCATTTCAAAGCTCTAGTCTATCTAACATGGCCTTGTTAGCTATTTATAAGGAATGGCCCTAATGACCATTTATATACTTTTCTAACATGTTTTTAAGGGTCAAATTTTGGTCATTTACCCTACTAGTTGCTTAACCCTTTCTGGCTCAGTCATGCAAGGAAACAGCTTTTTCCACAGAAAAAGGATGAAAAAAAAACCCTTGGAAAATCTACTTTTAATTTTTGTGGAAAACTGAAGGCAAGAAAGGAAATTTATGTATATTGCTTTGTAAACCTATGGGCCTATGTCATTAACGCAATTTGCTTTTTCTTCCCTGACCCCAACCCGCCAGTTCTGCTTTAAGGCCTCAATGCAGCAAAATATTTAAGTGCGTGCTTAATTTTAAACTGTAGAGTCATAGTCCTATTGACTTAATTGGGACTGCAATTCACATGCTCAAAGCAACCACATGATTTGCTGAATTAGAGAATTAACCAATAGTAAATGAAATTCCTAAAGAAAAGTTATTTGTGATTCAAGTTATCTGCCAAGCTGGCTAGAAGCAGAAAGGAAGAAGATACTTTCCTCCATATCATCTTCAAGGGCTTGTACTTAGACTGTAAGGTCTTTAGGGCAGGGACTGCCTTTTTGTTCTGTGTTTGATTAGTACATAGCATATGAAGTCCTGATCCATGACTAGGGTTCCTAGACACTACACTAATAGAAATAAATCAATAAACAATAACAACAACAACAGCGACTAAGTGATGATCAGGAACCAGCCTATTTATAGGGAAAAAAATAAAATAAACACTAACTGCAGACAAAGCTATAACTTTCCAAGGCTACAACTAAAATTAAATAGAATGGTCACCAGGATTTAATTTGCCAGCTGACTTCTTTAGGTCCAATCCTGTAAAATCCTGAAGACCTTTTGCAAGTTGTTAGGCATCTACAATCCCGTTGAAATTAATGGAAGTTGAGGACACTCAGCACGGCACAGGAGGGGCCTCATGATTTTGCTGTATCCAACCTTAAATCAGGTTGTGATGGAGCTTACGAACACAGGAATTGTCACATTATGTCAGACCATTCTTTCTCCTAGTTCAGTATTCCTGCCTTCAACAGTGGTCTAAATATCCATAGAGATGACCAGTCCTTTTTTGAATCCTGCTAAGCTTCTGGCCTTACTGATATCTTGAAGCAGTGAGTTGCAGAGTCTAATTGTGTGTTACATTAAAAGTAATTCCTTTTATATGTTTTAACATTGCTGCCTTTCAGAAAGATTTAAAGACAGATGTATTAAGTGAAAGAATGGAAGAAACTGCTTTTAATTTATTTAATTTATTATTCAACTTTACCTAGATATTGAAATGTAACTTTTATCATTTTCATCTTAGAATGCCAAAAAAAAACCCCAAAACCAGTTAGGTATATGGTAGACAGAGATGCATGTATCATTAAATTTAGCACACACATGAATGGATTTTCTCATCTAGGCCATAAGAATGATCGATTTATAGATTACAAGAAAGGGAACAATCTGCAAAATGCAAGCTGCAAAGCATTTTTAGCTCCCATTGATGTATAATTTAGGGTTCTCAGAACATGAAAGATGCATATGGATGAGTCTTAGAAAGAAAATTTCCCTTGTTAACATATTAGGGTTCTTCAACTTGCATAAATTCCTAAGCACTAATTAAATATTATAAAGCTATTCTGATACCTTTCTAACTAGTGACTAGAATGTGGTGGACTGTTTCTTTTTTATTTATTTGTATCTTTGTTCAGGATTTGTCCTTTACATTTGTTCTGTGTTTCTTCTTTCACAAAACAGCACAATAATATTAATGTTCAGAAATTATTCAGTGCTTTTCAAAGAGTTTTATGAGAGTGAGATTTGTTTCTCTATTCATTTTACAAATGGAGAAGCTGAGGCACTGCAGTGTTCAAATGTCTGGCACAAGGCCATACAATGAGTTATTGAAACATCCAGCATATAATCAGGAACACCACGGAATCTAAATCCCTATCCATCGATCTACTCTGCCTCCTGTAAAAATATGCAACTTTGTACAGTCAAAAATTGTAATGGTAAATTTCCATGAAAGCATTTAAACTAGCAAATACCTAAATTTTCATCAGCCTTGTTTGTCTTTTATGGTTAAATTGCTTTTAAAACATTTACCACAGGCTTCATGAAATGTACTACTGTACATGGTTTATTTCATGAAACCTGATTATATGTAACCTTTCTAGAGAATGCATAAAAGACATACAGTCGAAGCAGTACAGATGCACAGACAACTGAAAACTACTATTTAATTTGAATTATTGCTGTGAATGAAGCTTTGTTGTGACAGGTAACTATTATGTATGAAACGATGATATATTACTTTAAGTTCTCCTGATAGTCTTTATGTATATTTCTTTTACCCAGGACAGTTGCAATTTAATAGTGCATTAAAAGACCATGTGCTGTGCCATTTGTCATGTATTATGTTTATATAATCTATGCTACAAATTCCTGTTGAGCCCTAATTAATCTAGCAACCACCTCATTAACTTTTTAAAAACCTCCTTCTAATTTAAGGTTAATTACTTATCAGTTGTGCCATCACTGATACATTAGCCCCATCTGTGTACATCTTTCTCAATTTAAGAAAGACACACCTATAAGGAAAAAAAAGCTAATTAATAATGATAGTTGCTTTGAGGGGCAGGTGTGGATATTTGGCACTTGCTTCATCTATTTATAATAATAAAAAAAATAAATTAAAACATTGCAAGAGAATATAAATCGTATCTATATTTGATTATATCTAGAGCTAGTTGAACATTTTTCAAGGGAAACTTTTTTCTATCAAAAAATGCAGTTTTGTTACCATCAAAACTTCGTATAGGAACATATTGGGTTTGGCAAAATTTAGTTTCAGGGGGAAAAAAAGATTGAAAAACAATTTTGATAAGGTAAAAACGTGCTGTTTTGACATTTGTTTCACAATGACATTTTGTTAAATAAATGTTTATTTTATATTATAAAAATAATCAACATTTTAATTGACCTGTTTTTTTTTCTTATTTTTGTGTGTGGGGAATTTCAAAATTATTTTTATTGCTTCGATTCAGAATGAAACACATTTCTAAATTGCAGAATATCCAGCTTTAATTATCTCCCTCATGTTTTGTATGTTAATTGTCTTCCTGGGCCTTGCTCCAGGAACTGGATCCATGTGGATGGAAGCCTGTGCCCATGTGAATCCAATCGCAGGATAGGGGGCCTCAGTCTGCAAATTCTACAATCTGAGACACAATGTTTCCTGCATCATGGAGTGATGCATCTTAAAAAAAGCACCCCTTGCTCATGGCTGTGCCTAAAGATGCAATCTAGCCCCTTTAAAATATCTTTTAAATAAGAATATAAAATTAAATAAAATCCACCAACTCAAAGCGCTATCAAAGGAAACCCAAAATGGTCACCAATTGTATAGGGTCAAATTCAACAGAACTGGTGCAAGAGTTGTAACTATGCCTTTCTTTCAAATCCTTCTCATTTTTCTAGTTATCTTATGACTGATTTTCTCAAAAGAGCTCTGTGTTGCAGTGCTGTGATCCCACCCCATGCTCTAGTACTATCGCCTCTTTTTCTGTGCCCAATCTGCACTTACAGGGTCAGATTCTCCGCTGGTGAAAAGTGTCATTGCTCCACTTCAGTCACTGGATGGAGTTAGGACAAACTGCCCCAAAGTGACTCCCAAGATACAGCACATCCAGCACTGCACAAATGCATAAAATAAAACATTACCAAGATAAACAGTACAAAAGATGAAGAGAAAAGTAAAATAACATTCCAGTAAACCAATTTAGAAACACATAGGAATAAGGTCTTAGTTTTGCTATTAGTAAGTTTGGTTATGTAGGAGAAACATGTACAAGAGATTTCTAAAACTCAAATATGAACTCTGATCTCATTGCCAGCCTTCTGCTGGTGCCAGCTTGTCTGAGTCCCAGTTCACATAAATTCCACTTTTGTTTATTGATCATCCTGGGTTTCACATGAGGCAAATATTTATCCCATTTATCCCTTGATCTAGTCTCACCTCTCAGGAATACTTCCTTGGTGATTACTACTTCTTTCAGAAAATAACCTTAGGAAATAGAGAGCATTCAGTTACATATGTCTTTCACCAATCCGAGATACTAGAATATAAAAAGGGCACATTGCACAACCTACAAATTCTATAGAATTAAAACAAGTACTTACTGATAGAAAATGTGAAAAACTCTCTCTTGCTAACCTTTATTCTACTATCATGGCCCATTAAGCGTCATCACTCTTGCTAGCTTTCATTTTCTCAACTATTAAAGCTATTTTCTTTTCAAGTATAACCCCACATACTTTTCAAGGACAAGTTATTACCTATTTGGACCTGACCCTACACAGAAATCCATTTTATTTCATGCTAGATAAAGGTGTTATATTATAAGACAATACAGAAAGTTTAAGCATTATATAATGTTATCAAATTCTATATTTTAATATAAAATAAATGTCAGTGTATTGTTATCACAGATTCTTATCTAGGAGAAAATGGAGTATACTCTGATGACTGGAGAATAGTGTAGAGAAAAGACTAAACAAAAGGAATTTAGTCAGTTTTCCCTAGTGAGATGCCTTTTGGTAAATAAAGGAAATTTGGCTATGTTTATAAAATAGCTCCTAAAGATGCTTTCCACTTAGACTTTCTAAAAACATTAACTAAGGAAATTCTCACACGCACACACACACGCAGGCTGGAATTAGGGTTGTTAATGTTAACTCCTTAAGGGAAAAATCTTTGTGAAAAAATCTTCAATTTACAAAAAGAATACAAGCACTAGCATGGAAAGTCAAAGTTAACTTTATGCTACTACTAGTATTAATAATCAATAATCCATATATACACAATTCTATCGTATCTTGTCTTATAGTATGTTCATTACTGAGATCTCTCTCATTTAAACAACCTTAACTCATTCCTATATCACCATTTATGTAACAATCAAAAACTAGGGGGAAAGCCTGGTCCCATTGACTTCAGTAGGGCTAGGACAGGGGTCGGCAACCTCTGGCACGCGGCTCGCCAGGGTAAGCACCCTGGCGGGCCAGGCCAGTTTGTTTACCTGCCGCGTCGGCAGGTTCGGCCGATCGCGGCTCCCACTGGCCGTGGTTCGCCGTCCCAGGCCAATGGGGGCAGCGGGAAGCGGCGTGGGCGAGGGATGTGCTGGCCACGGCTTCCCGTCGCCCCCATTGGCCCGGCGTGGCGAACCGCGGCCAGTGGGAGCCGCGATCGGCCGAACCTGCCGACGCGGCAGGTAAACAAACTGGCCCGGCCCGCCAGGGTGCTTACCCTGGCGAGCCGTGTGCCAGAGGTTGCCGACCCCTGGGCTAGGATTTTACCCAGATGAATATCCTGTCCTCAAAAAATACACATCTTAATTGTCCCAAAACTGAACAATGATTTAAATGAAGTGTCTTATTTTTGTTGATAGACACACAAAACATTATTACGGCATTGACTACAACGTGAGCCTGTCTTTACGTAGCTACAGCAAATATTCTTTGTCTTCTTTAAGACTCTTCTCAGTTGTGGGTAAAATATAAGCTTTTACATCTTTTACCCCCATATGAATACACTCTGAACTATCATAAAGAAAATTATCCAAGTGTAGATGGCATTTGATATATAAAATGTTCACCACACCTAAAAAGTTGACTAAGTTTCAGATGTGAGGAAAACCCACAGTTCCCAATAAAGTCAGTGTTTTATTGAAGTAAATTATTTAAGGCAGGGGAAAAGATTGTTTAAGGGAAAAAAAACTGGACTTATAGGTCATTGGTGAATTGGGGGAGAGTAAAGTTTGTTTTAGTGATGTGATCAGTGCATTTCCATCATTTCTTTCTTTTTTGAGTAAACTTGTCTCTGAATTTGTTGGTGGTGTATCGTGTGATTCTTGAGAAAACTACATTTTTTCTTTCTTACTCTTTAAATAATTGATTGATATTCATTATCTTACCTTGAACTCAAGAAAAAGTTATTTTAAAAAACAGAAGAACAGAAGAATGGCCATACTGGGTCATTCCTATAGTCCATCTCACCCAGTATCCTGTCTTCTGACAGTGGCAAATACCAGATGCTTCTGAGGGAATGAACAGAAAAGGGCAATTAGTGAGTGATCCATCCCCTATTGTCCTCTCCCAGGATCTGGTAGTCAGAAGTTTAGGGACACCCAGGGAATGCAGTTGCATCCCTGATCACCTTGGCTAATTGCCATTGATGGACCTATCCTCCATGAACTTAGCTAATTCTTTTTTGAACCCAGTTTACTTTTGGCCTTCACAACATCCGCTGGCAATGTATTCCACAGACTGATTATGTGTTGTGTGAAGAAGAAGTACTTCTTTATGTTTGGTTTCAGCTAATCTACTGCCCATTAATTTCACTGGGTTCTTGTGTTACATGAAGGGGTACATGACACTTCCTTATTCACTTTCTCCACACCATTCATGATTTTATAAGCCTCTATCACATCCCTCCTTAGTCGTCTCTATTCCAAACTGTAAAGTCCCAGTCTTTTTAATCTCTCCTCACATGGAGCTGTTCCATACCCCTAATAATGTTTGTACCTTTTCTAATTGCCAGAGTTTATCCTCCTTTCTATTTCACTTAGTAGGATTTGACTTCCAATTTTTAAAGATTTTTTTTTGTCTCTAACCTTTTACTCTACTGTTAAGGCGGCAAGGTGGTATATTTTATTTTTTGGTCCTTTTACTGTTTTCTTTTTCTTAATTTGAGGTGTACATTAAATTTGAACTTCTGTTATGGTGCCAATCTTCTGACTGTTCCTTTTATTTTGCATTTAACTAGCTTCCTTTTTTTTTTTTTTTTAGTTCCTCTTTTTGAAGTTAAATGCATCTGTGATGGGTTTCTTTAGTAACCCCCCCATGCAAGGATGTTAAATTTCATTACATTATTTTTGCTACTACCAAGCAGTTCAGCTATATTCACCTCATGGACCAGATCCTGTGCTCCACTAAATCAAGAATTGCCTCTCCCCTTGTGGGTTCCAGGACTAGCGGTTCCAAGATGCAGTTGTAACACCGACAGACCCCGGTCGTCAGCAGGCAGGATCGAACCGGGAATTCTAGAGCTTAGTGCAGGAGCCTCTACCACATGAACTAAAAGCCAACTGGCTGTTAGCTAAGGCTGTAGAGCAGACTCATTTTATATCTCTCTCTCTCTAAGTGGTCTCGGTGCCACTAGATGGGACAGAACCCCACACCCAGGAGGTGCGTGGGTTACGCAGTCATTAATTGTATCTAGAAATTTTATCTCTGCATTTTGTTCTGAGGTGACATGTACCCAATTAATATGGGATAGTTGAAATCCCCCATTATTATTGAAGTTTCTATTTATATAGCCTCTCTACTCTTCCTGAGCATTTCGCAGTCATCATCCCCAGACTGGTCAGGTGGTCAGTAGTATACTCCTACTGCTATACTCAATACCTTTTAATCTATACACTGCAGAATACCAGCGACAGAGTCAAGTAAATTCATCTATATGGATGACATTGCCTTAGCTGTTCGGCATACAAGCCTTCATGCCATCAGCTGCACCCTAACCCGAGATGTTAGCACAGTGGATGATTATTTCCAATGCTGGAAACTTAGGAAAAATGCTGGAAACCCAAAAAACCCCATGGTAATCACTTACCGTCTGAACAATAAAATGACTAATACCAAACTTGATGTGCAGTTCTTCGGTTAGAGCATCAGCCACGAGGCTACTCCACAGTATCTTGGCCTTACATTTGACCAGATTTAGACCTTTCACCTTGAGAAAACCCACAATAAGGATCAAGTCTCGTGTTGTGCTTATGAGAAAATTGGCCAGAACATCATGAGGTTCCAGTCCACGGACCTTACAAACCGCAACAATTGCCTTGGTATATTCTGCAGCTGAAAATTGTGTGCCAGTGTGGTCTCACAGCAGTCACACTAAACTCCTTGACGCTCAACTCAGTAACGCTATGCGCATAGTGTCAGGCACGCTCAAATTGACTCCTGTCAACTGGGTCCCAGTCCTATTGCACATCCAGCCTCCACAGATTAGAATTGCTGCTCAGACATCTTGCTTTCTTAACCGTGTCAATGAAAATGCAGGGATCCCACCGCACGATGACCTGCAGAACCTGCCAAAGACAAGATTAAAATCCTGCAACCCTTTATGGAACCGCATCAAGACCCTTACACCCAGCTTCGATGCTGAGGCTCAGTGGAGAGCCACATGAATCATTTCGACCACTCAAAACAAACAGCTCATCAGTGACCCTGATGAGGAACCACTGGGTTTTGATTTATGTCGGAAAGACTGGTGCAGATTGAATCGCATCAGGACATCTCATGGGAGATGTGGACAAGCCCTCTTTAAATGGAAAATGAGGCAAACACCTGTATGCGACTGTGGTCACCAAGCTAAAACAATAGAGAATATCATATCTAAGTGTCCCCTTTGTTCATTTGCCAGGAGTCTGAAGGACATTCACCAGCTCACTGCTGCAGCAATGTTCTGGCTGTCAAACTTAGATATAAATTTGTAGTCATTGCTACCTACCCGAGCCATACGAAAGAAGAAGAAGAAGTATTTAGACTTCTAGCATTTGTATACAAGCACTTACAAAATTTGTCAATATATTTAGTTCTCTGCCTTCATATGATGTAATCAAATGGGACTCTTTTTTATGTGACTGTTTCTCTTCAATTCCTACCTGAACTTTATTAACTTCTATCCTCTCATCTTTACTAGGATATCGAGAATCCTGTTAATAGATCTTTCCTAAAGGATCAGAGGAGTAGCCGTGTTAGTCTGTATCCACAAAAACAATGAGGAGTCCGGTGGCACCTTAAGACTAACAGATTTATTTGGACATAAGCTTTCGTGGCCCAAATAAATCTGTTAGTCTTTAAGGTGCCACAAAAGCTTACGCCCAGTTAAATCTGATAGTCTTTAAGGTGCCACCGGACTCCTCGTTGTTCTTCCCTAAAGGATGTCTCTGTCCAAACCATGTGCTCCTCTGCACTTGTCACCTTTCCCTCAATGCTTAGTTTAAAAACACTTCTGTGACTTTTTAATTTTAAAAGCCTGCAATCTGCATACTCTATGCAGTGTGTGTGTGTGTGTATATACCAGGGACAGCTCTAGCTTTTTTGCCGCCCCAAGCACGGCAGGCAGGCTGCCTTTGGCGGCGTGCCTGTGGGAGGTCCCCGGTCCCGCGGATTCGGCGGCATGCCTGCGGGAGGTCTGCTGGTCCCGTGGCTTCAGCGTACCCGCCACCGAATTGCCGCCGAATCCACGGGACTGGCGGACCTCCCGCAGGCAAGCCACCGAAGGCTGCCTGACTGCCGCCCCCACAGCGACTGGCAGGGCGCCCCCTGTGGCTTGCCGCCCCAGGCACGTGCTTGTTGCGCTGGTGCCTGGAGCCGCCGCTGGTGTATACAAACTCACACATATTTCTTTTAATTATAAAGCTATACCTTAAAAAGTTGAAGTTGATAAGAATTTGGCATCATGAATCCATTCTGCTATTTAGGTTCCTGTGTGCACTAATTAGGCATTTTACTATCATTTTATTAGAAGAAACAACCATTTCATTTTATTATTCTGCATCTAGCAATTCAAAAAAAAAAATTCAATCAGTTTGAACTATTTCCTCCTCTTATGGATCAAGAATGAGCCATCTATTAAGTTGTCTATGCAATCAGCAATTTAAGTCAGACTATAAATGTATATTACAGGGTTTGGGCAGATGAGAAGGACCATAGAAAAGTGGTGAGTCATGTAATTGAAAATACAACTTTTAACAATAAAAGAGTATGCACATGTGCTGGCATTCTGGGGATAATTAATTTCCTATATATTAGCGACAAAGAACTGGAATGTCAATAGCCCAATAGAACAAATAGCTAATAGAATTACCTTCTAGTTTTACCCTGTGATTTAGTTTCATATTAAACACCATTTTAGAACAATGGCAGATGTGTGAAGAGAATCCCCAAACAGTAACATCTAGCTAGTATGTTCAGTGTAGAATACCCATATGCACTGCATTGCAAGTAGGGAGAAATGTTCATAAATTCAATTTATTATAATCAGGCTGGTACTATTCTTGGTAAGGCCCATCTGTAGCAGCTGTCTGGCATAGACAAGAAGATAAAGAAGGCAGCAACCAGTGGAGGAAAACATATCAGCCTTGCCTCCGTGCACCAAATTATATATCTGTAAATTTGTACAATTTATTTTAGTGTTTCTATTGGAAGCTATGATTAGCATTTTTGTCTTGTTTGCTGGTAAACTAATAAAAAAGGAAAAGAATAGGGAGGGATCCAAACCCATACTCCAAACATCCCTACGTTTTGAGGAAGTTGGAGTAAGAATTTAGATCAAAATGTTGTGTCTCAGACCTAGTTTTAAAACAAATTGACTGTGAAACATTTTCAAGTATTATACAATTATGATGCAAATGTGATTAAATACCAGATGTGGCTTTCAGTTAGTTTTAATAACATAAATTCATTATGACTCTATTCATTTCAATCAGGCCAGCTGATGATACTCCTATTTACATCTGGGCACTACTTTACTCTATGAGTAGTCTCAATGATGTTAATGGGATTACTTGCAGAGCAGGGTACTACTTGTGAGCAAAACTATCACAATCTGGTCCACAGAGATATCCCAGATTAACATCTCTGTTACTGAAAGCAGACTTTATTCCTAAATCTCTCAATTCTGAAGTTACCCTTGATTTTCTGGAAAACATTTTCTTTTCTATTGAATCATAGGATTTCACATAGAACATTTGTATTTAGTTTTGGCACATGCATCTGTAACCCTGACAGACACCAGTCGTCGCCAGGTGAACCTGGGACCTCTGGTGCTTAGTATATGAGCCTGTACTGCATGAGCTAAAAGCCACATGGCCCTTAGCTAAGACTGTAGCAGACTCATCAATCTCTAAGTAGTCTTGTTGCCACTAGACAGGACAGAACACCACACCCAGAAGGTGTGTGGGTTACATATATACAGTATGTTCATTGTTAAAATGATTGCATTTTCTATGCTTACATGCACATATTTCTGGTACCATGGACTTCAGTGGTGGATTGCACAGATGGCCTGTTCTTGATCTACAAAAGGTTCCCAACACACCATATTATTAGAGTTGCCAACCCTCCCAGATTGGTCGGGAGTCTACCAGAATTGGCTTTGATCTCCCAGTGGCTTTTGAAAGCAATCCAGTAGATTTTAATAGGTTGTGAAATGTCTGGTTGGCAGTGCAGCGAGCCTAAGGCAGGCCCCCTTACTATCCTGGCTCCACATGACTCCCGGCACGTCCAGCTCCTAGGCGCAGGGGTAGCCAGGGGCTCTCTCATCCCTCTCATCCCTGGCCCCACCCCAGAGCCCGCACCTCCAGCCAGAGCCCTCAGCCCTTCCCACACCCCAACCCCCTTTCCCAGCACAGAGCACCCTCCCATACCCTAAACCCCTCATTTCTGGCCCCACCCCGGAGCCCGCACACCCAGCTGCAAACCTCTCCCCCTCCCACAACGCAACCGCCTACCCCAGCCTGGTGAAAGTGAGTTAGGGTGGGGGAGAGTGAGCGACTGTGGGAGGGTGGATGGAGCGAGTGGAGGCATGGCCTCAGAGAAGGGGCAGGGGAAGGGCGTGGCCTCCAGGGAAGGGGCAGGACAGGAGGCAGGGCAAGAGTGTTTGGGTTTGTGCAATTAGAAAATTGGCAACCCTACCTACTATAAGACCCTATTTTCTGTTTCTTATAACTTTGCCAAACTTTAACCATTCAGGCTGAAATTTTCCATGCCTGGTGTGTGCCTCAGACTGAATTCTGTTGAAAAACTCTAGCAAGGCATAAGCCTCTGAAAAATCTCAGATTGTACAATCACAATAGAAATCTTCTAGGCAGCTAAATTCTCCAGAGTTTCCATCTTCACTGAACATATTCCATCCCAGGACTGTGAGGTGAGCAGGACTTTTCGCGACATTGTTGCTCCTGGGTGCTGCAGGCTGCTGTGGCACCAGACACAGGAACTGAGAAGAGGGAGACTGTGTCTCCTGTACTCTCAATAGTCCCCTGCTTGGGCCCAGGCCATGTGGAGGAAGATAGTCTGATTGGAATGCAGAGGGGACAAAAGCAAGACCTGAGGCGGGGGTTGGCGGTGGAGAGAGTAGATTGTGATAAGGAGCCTGCAGGAGTTAAATTATGTACAAAGGGGCTGAATGAAGGTTGCAAAGTCAAGAATCCTTTATAATAGAAAGTGTTAGGCAACCTAATAAATATAGGGATTACTAGCAGCTTCCTAATAATAATAGTATATAAAATAGTTTATGCATACAAAAACAATTAAAAATATTCCCTTTATAGCAAGCTATTGTAAAATTCACCTATAATTTATTTTCTGTATGTCCCCAACTCAGCAGAGTTTCTAATTGTAAAAATGCAGTAAGGTAATTCAGTAAGCAATACAACCACAGTAAAGCAAACCACTGATCTAACCACTGATCTAAACATTGGCTCACTGAGCAGTACAAAATTACTGTAATACATTCTCTCTAGATGTTTCCCCTCAGGATCAACTACTCTTCAAGAGTTACACTGTATTTTCTGACACTGAGTTCTAGAAACTCCTTGCCAATTACTGCAAATGCTTTTGTTGACCTACTTGGCAAACCACTAGAGATCAAACCACAGTTATAGTAAACAAGCAATACAAAAAGGGTTATGCTTCTCTTAGCCTGTCTCTCAAGTTTCAAGTTCTCTGGTAGCTAAATTAATGTTTACTTGACTTGGTTGCTTCAGGTTTACCTGAAGCAAATCCCTTTGTTCCTCTGTTTGACAGTCCTCAATCATACTTGGCTATTCTGTCTTTCTTTTGTTCCTCAAAAGTGACTATCAACAAACACTTTGCAAGGACATCATCTTTCAGATCAGATTAAAGGCAGACACTCTCAAGTGCCACAGAGGAGTTTGCAGGTCCACTTTGCTGGCTTGTTGCTTAGTTTGTGTTGTTAAATAGAAAGGAGCTGCTAAAGTGATAGGGTTATAGCAGGTTCACAACATTTTATCCAATTGACCAAAAATTAACTCCTGACTCATCTGGAATACACATACACGCAGATTTCCATTTTGTATGTGCAACTGCTTGTTGTTTCTGATCATGCAACTGAAAACCTTTGTTTTTGAAAAGCTGGCCCTTAAAGTGTTCAGTAGTTTCTAGTGCTGCAGGAGTCAGAACAGCCAGAAGATTTAGCTGCAGTTCCTCATTACTGAGTTATTACTGCTGGTGAACATACTCCTCAAATCTCCTCTGAACTAGTTCTATTTGCATTTTTATTTGGGAACTGTCTATTGTGACTATATGACCCTCCACTATGGTTCAGTGGATATTGCCCAGGACCTAGTCCCAGCTAAACTACTCATTTGGTTTTGTTACATTGGATAACACTATGGGCATGGCTACACTTGTAAATGTAGAGCGCTTTGAGTTAAACCAGCCTTCATAGAGCGCAGTAGGGAAAGAGCTGCAGTCTGTCCACACTGACAGCTGCAAGCGCACTGGTGTGTCCACATTTGCGGCACTTGCAGCGGCATTCGAAGCGATGCATTGTGGGCAGCTATCCCACAGAGCACCTCTTCCCATTCTGGAACTCTGGCTTGTGGGAAGAGGAAGGGGAAGGGAAAGGGGAAGGGGAAGGGGGTGGGAGGTGCGGGGCATTCTGGGTCCTGTCCCAACGCCCTGTGATGCATTGGTTCGCATTCCAGCAATCCCTCTGCTTCCGTCCACAATTGGCACCATCTTTCAATGTTTTTTGTACTGCGCGCTCTGTCTTCCCTTTCGGTCTGCGGGAATGGAGCGCGAACTGCTGAGGAATATGCTGATGAGTCTCGCCAGCACATCACGTTCGGCAGTCGAGTTATTCCTTAAGATCCAAAGTGACAGTGAGGACTCCGACGATGATATCGACTCGAGTAACGCATATTACAAGAGATTGCTTGTGGCATTCATGGACATGTCAATGCTAAGTATTATTCTTGCATGCTGTGTTATTGTAGCAATGTTGGTCCGGGGATATTAGAGAGACAAGGTGAGGTAACATCTTTTATTGGACATATTCCTGTTGGTAAGAGAAAAGCTTTTTACATAGAGCACTTTCTTCAGTTCCGGGCCAGTTTGTTTACCTGCCACCTCCACAGGTTCGGCCGATCGCGGCTCCCACTGGCTGCGGTTCGCCGCTCCATGCTAATGGGGGCTGCGGGAAGTGGTGCAGGCCGAGGGATGTGCTGGCCATGGCTTCCCGCCACCCCCATTGGCCTGGAGCGGCGAATCGCGGCCAGTGTGAGCCGCGATTGGCCGAACCTGTGGACACGGCAGGTAAACAAACTGGCCCGGCCCACCAGGGTGTTTACCCTGACGAGCCGCATGCCAGAGGTTGCCGACCCCTGGACTAGATGATCACAATGGTCCCTTCTGGCTTTGGAATCTATGAATCTTTAATCTATGAATAACTGAGGTTTGCCCGGAAAAATGTATAAATTATGTCTCCCTTTTTAGTATTTTAAAATTGCTATATTATTGAAGGCTTTCTTGTGGGTTAAACATATAACTAATAATTAAAATTATCATTTGTTTTCTTATAATATATGTGTGCGGCTATGTGTGTGTATAAATTCAAAAAATATAGCATCTAGTACTTCTTAGGATATAGAAACATTCTGTATGTCCTTGAATCTTCAAGCCTTTTCCTTTGGGATCTCACTGCTACATCAGTACGCTAACCACTAATGTTGCGGCAATTCTGTCTAGTAAATGTGGTGAGACTAGTCTTGAATTTTTTTCTAACTCTAAAAAGTTATTTCCTTTTACCTGTCAGTGAGAGTTCGGTGTAACAAACTACACAGCAAAGAGAAAATAGCCTTTTTTTGTGTATTCTTTCCACAAAGTAAGATATGGTTATTTTATCTTCCAAACTTTGGAGTAAATATTCAGTTGTAATTTTTCACAGGTAGATAATTAATTACCACAGATTAAATACGTTAGTGGGAAATGAATGCAAAATTAGAGATGTGCAACATTTGGTATGCAAAATTCTGCAGGGACTACTTTTGAATATTACATAGATGTTTTCAAATCAGGCACATCCAAATGATTCCAATTTATAAAATTCTCTTAAAAATAACAGCTGCATCATTTTTGGAATGAGTCTCCCTAGGCTCATCAGTCTGAATAAAAAATTCAGATGACGATTCTTTATCTTGAACAGAAACCTGGCAGCTCCCATTTTAACTAGGCAAGTGAGGTAGGGAGAGAGAGAAAATGGGTATGATTACACTATTCTACAGCCAAAATGCTTCTGAAATAAATGTAGTCAAACTTTACTAATTCTGGGTCACTGAGAACGAAACTGATGCTTAAAATTGTTGATTGGCTCTAGTTTTCAAGATATGCTATTGGGTCAGTATATACGACCCTTGACTTGGGAATGGCGGAGGATAAGTGAGTTATAAAGGGAAGGGATCTCAATTTAAACCAGAAATGACTAAAATACATCTTTGACTGGATCTATGAATAAATCTATGACTGGGTTTGGACAGTACTTGCTTTTTAGGCAAAACAATGAATGATGCAATCTGAAGCTGGTATTGCGTCATACAGGATATGAATTGCATCATGTTATTCCTAGAAGTCATGGATAATGCAATCATAACGAAGCTTACATCACTCTGCTGAACAAATTGCCCTATATCAGCTCTAGAAAACATACAGTGTCGTGCTCTCTTATTTGTCAGTGTTTGATTTTGCAAAGGGACACATTTCTGTTTAGCCAAAGTGAGCAGAGATGCCTCGTACTTGTGTGAACAGTGCAGATAACTTCTGCTATGTTTGTGGTGAAGTGACTTTTGCATCACAAAAGCGCAGTATAACCACTATGGTTAAGAAAGCCTATCACCTTTATTTTGGCTGCAAAATTGGAGATCAGGACAAGAGGTGGGCCCCACACATATGCTGCAACACTTGTGCAACAAATCTTCGCCAGTGGTTGAACAGGAAAAGGAAATCTATGCCTTTTGCAGTGCCAATGATTTGGAGAGAGCCAACAGATCATACCAGCAATTGTTACTTCTGCATGGTGCCTCCAGTTGGGAAAGGTGTGTCAAAGAAGAAAAAGTGGACTGTGCATTATCCAAACATTCCATCAGCTATACGCCCAGTACCCCACGGAGAAGGACTGCCGGTTCCTGATGCACCAGAATCATTCTCACTTGAGTCAGACGAGGAAGAGGAAGAGGATGAAACTTCTGGTCCTGAACCATCAATGTCACAGGACCCACATTTTCTCCCATCCTCCTCCTCTGAACCACACCTCATAACACAAGGTGAACTGAATGACCTTGTCAGGGATTTGGAACTACCCAAGAGTAAGGCAGAGCTGTTGGGCTCCAGACTACAGCAGTGGAATCTCCTGGCAGGTGATGTTAGGGTTTCCATGTTCCGTGACCGTCAAAAGGATCTTGTCCCATTCTTCTTCATGGAAGGTGATCTTGTAGCCTGCAACAACATCGATGGTGTGATGGCAGCCCTCAACATCGTTCACGATCCAGATGAGTGGAGACTGTTCATTGATTCATCGAAGACGAGTCTTAAAGCTGTTTTACTGCATAATGGCAATGTTTTGCCATCAATTCCAGTTGGTCATGCAGTCCATATGAAGGAAACCTATGACAACATGAAACAACTTTTGAGGTGCATAAACTATGACCAACATCAGTGGCAGCTTTGTGGCGATTTGAAGGTTGTTGCTCTCTTGCTTGGTCTGCAGGCTGGATACACAAAGTACTGCTGTTTTCTCTGCGAATGGGATAGTCGTGCAAGAGATTCCCACTACATCAAGAAAGATTGGCCACTCCGACAGTCATTGGAGCCTGGGAGGAAAAGTGTTCAGCATCCACCACTTGTTGAATCAAGGAAGATTTTGTTACCACCCTTACACATCAAGCTGGGTCTGATGAAGAACTTTGTCAAGGCCATTGACAAAACACAAGCAGCTTTCAAGTACCTCCGTGGAAAATTTCCAAGGTTAAGTGAAGCTAAGATAAAGGAAGGTGTCTTTGTTGGTCCTCAGATTCGTGAACTTCTTCGAGATGATGCATTTGACCATGCACTGCGTGGCAAGGAAAAGACGGCATGGAAAGCCTTCCAGTTAGTGGCAATAAATTTTCTCGGAAACAACAAGGCACACAACTACAGGTTGTTGGTGGAAAACCTCCTCAAGGCATACAAAAGCCTTGGTTGCAACATGTCACTAAAGATACATTTTTTGCACTCTCATCTAGATTTTTTTCCACCGAACTGCGGAGCAGTGAGCGACGAGCACGGCGAGCGATTTCACCAGGACATTGCAACAATGGAGAAACGCTATCAGGGCAAATGGAGCCCATCAATGCTTGCAGACTATTGCTGGACAGTGACAAGAGATGCTCCATTTAATGAATACAAGAGACAAGCCAAGAAGCGCCGAGTAGACACTGAATAGGACTAAACTATGTACATAATAGTTTTTTGCCTTTTGTTTCATAATAAATTTTATTTATATAACCCTTTTGCTGATTTTTAAAGTGTTACATAAACAGGACAGGTGAAATATTATCATGTAAAGCAACCATAAACACATGAAAAGACCTAGGTTTACAATTTATGATTAAAACTCTACTATCTACACAATATACATAGACATAAAATGTAAAAACTTAAATATCTTAGAAACAGTAGCCAGTCAATTGTTTTAATTGTCATATTTGAATTCAGCACATCAAAATACATAATAAATATCACATTTTATCTCTGAAGCAGACGACTTCTCAAAAATTGTAGACCAGTGTTATGAATAGGCTACTAATCCAAAGTAACTTTGCATAATAGCAAAACTCTTTTTGTTTGTCTTGGCTTTAATTAAATTTCCATATATATCTTAGCTATTTATACAGCCCTAAATTTTCAAAATTTACTAGGGAATTGAGTCTCAATTTTTGGCTGTCCAACCTGATAGACATTAAAGGGGCCTGATTTTCGGAATTGGCACTGAGGATCCTGCTTCCAAAAATTAGGCCTCATTAAGATCTCTCAAATTTCCCACCCAAATATGACTCACTTAGGCACTTCTGAAAATTAAGACTGCAAAGTCTTGCTCTGCATCACCGCTCTACAATGTAAGACTATAGATACTATATTATGTAGTAGTATACAAACCACATTACTGATTTCACCTCAAGATGATTTCTCTTTCTTGTGTAGAGCAGGACCAAGCACCTAGGTTACAGAGATAATCTCATGCTCTACACTGGAAGTTCTTAATCTGGCACCCAGCTGTAACTGTTGTCCCCTGACATAGAGACATTTGTGTGGTCACGTGACTGAGGAATACTGCAGTGAGTTGTGGATAAGGAAGTCCAGTATGGGGATCAATTGAAGAGGTTTGATTTCTCCAGTGTGACAGGTAGGATTAGACAAGGTGAAACACTTCTCTGAAGTAGACCTATGTTGTGAACTTTGTTCTCTCTCCTAATGGTCTTGTTTGGAGTTCCATCTTAGGAAAACAGGACTTTGGCAGACAGATAGCCTACATTTAAATTCATGTATATAGCGGATCAATAAACAGATATAAATTATTGTGATTTCTCCTCTTCACCTTTTGAAAAAAAAAATTAAACTTACAAAATGTGTTCACCATCTCCATTCATGTAGCTTAAGGCAAGAGCGAGGTTCACAAAGGGGAAAAAATATGTCCTATTCCTGCAAATGTGCACAAGAAATGTCAGTGTAAGGGGCCTCCTCCTTGTTCTCCTCATGGAGAGGCCAGAGACAGTCACAGTCCTTGTGTTTACCAGCATTCATTTAAAGTTAAACCATATAATAAAAGCATCTCTTAGAAACTTATCGAAACCCATTGAGGTTAATGGAAGTCTTTCCATTGACTTGAGTGGGTTTTGAGGCATCCCTTGTAGATTTCAAATAGAAATCCCAAAGAATCTCAGAATCAGAAGGATGTGGAAAAAATATTCACTAAATAATAATTTATACAAGTCTATAGCACCTTATATCCAAGGATCTCAAAGTGCTGTACAATAAATGTAATTTTGCATCACACCACTACTGAGAATTAGAGTAGCTCCATTTTAACAAATGAAGAAACTGAGGTAGAAAGAGATTAAGTTCTATATTTTCAAAATGTACAAATTTTAGTGCTTCAATATCTGGATGCACATGAAGAAATTGTGGATGTTCTTCACCTCTGGAAATTAGGCTCTAGGTGACTCAAACTGATGATCAGTTTTGAAAATGTAACTTGTTGAAATTAATAAAGGAAGCCTGGGAATAAAACTCATTTTTCCTGACTCCCAACCCTTTACCTCAAGCAAAAGACCACCCATCCTACCCTATAGAATACAAATCAGAAACAGACCATTTGTAGCAAGATGACACATGGCATTGTATTTCCTAACAATGCCTTGTGCTTCTTGTGAAAGAAACAATATTCTGGAAAAAAAATGCTTTAAAAAATCAAACCTCAGTTTGCATTGTAAATGCAGTAGTTGCAGTAGCTGAAACCCAAAGGAGTTCTTTGAATTTTCAAGTTTTCACTTTATTGTTTGTCATCTTGTCTTTCGAAAGTATGATTAAGCTTTTATTTGCTTGCTAATATTGTAATCCCTCTTTCCCTCCCGAAAAAAAATACCCGTAAAACTATTTTTTCTTAAGTAACTACCTGATTAGATGGGTAACGTGTTATTTTTCTTCTTCTTCTTCCTTGTACTTTATGCTGCTATTCCTGATGAGGATCGTGGCAGCAGCATGGAGAGTAGGGAGGCCCAAACCTCCTTTTCTTCTGCAATAGGTTCCAGCTCCTCCTGGGGGATTCCCCAGTGTTCCCAGGCCAGCTGGAGATATAATCCCTCCAGCGTGTCCTGGGTCTGTTCAGGGACTCCACCCAGTGGAACATGCCCGTTATAGTTCCAAAAGAAGCCTCCCAGCTGGCATCCTCATCAGTTGTCCAAACCACCTTAACTGGCTCCTCTCAATCCGAAGGAGTGACGGCTCTACTCCAACACCCTCCCTCATAACCGAGCTCCTCACCCTATCTCAAAGAGTAAGCCCAGTCACCCTGTGGAGAAACCTCATGTCCACCATTTGTACCTGCGATCTCGTCCTTTCGGTCATTACACAAAGTTAATAACCATAGGTGAGGATGGGGACAATGTTAGAGCAAATAAGGAACTTCTTTATTTATTTAAGGTTTATTTTGTATAATGCTGTTATAAACCTTCACTTCTACTGAGGATGTCTCAGACACCTACAGAGAAACTCCAAAGCAAAGCATCATATATATTAAAAATTTACAAACTAGCCTTATGTTATGGGTAAGGGTGAATGTGGTCTGATACAAAGTATGTTCTAGTAAAATGAAAAAGAAAAAAAATCATTGAAACTTTTCAATCTACAGGAAACTGAACAAGGTATTTGATGTTTTTTTCTGCACTTTCCATCTAGCTGGGATAGTTAATGGTACAAAGTGCTGATGCTGCAGCAGATTCTTAAGATTCTTCAATTTCTGACAATGTTCAAACAAATTTCACTGATCAAATGGCAAGATAATATAAAACAATGTCATAAATATTGAAAATAATGTTATAGTTAAAGTGTATGCAGTGCCCAGTGTGACTAAATGCTTGTGTAACACTCTGTACCTCAAAGCAACACCCAAGAACCCCCATATTCACCACTGCCAAATAATTATGATGTGTTTGTACAAAGTATGCCTTGTGATGTAACATTTTAAAAGTCTTGACCTGTTGAACATTAATATCCTGTTGGATTTTATGTGTTATCATTGTATGTGAAGTTTTGCTATGTGTGTGTTACTGAAATATGTTGTGAGGTGGAGAACACCCACAACCAGCCTTTCATATACAACAATGGAGTAACCAAATGTGCTGATGGCCCATTAAAGGAAATCCACTTTCTCAACAGTCATCCCAGAAGACTTCTCAGGGAGAGCACATAGACAATGGAGAATGCTTGACCAATGGGTTTGCCCCCCAGCCCGCACATCACAAGCATAGATCTTTCCAGTGATGGAGATTCCACAACCTCCCTAGGCAATTTAGTCCAGTGCTTAACCACCCTGACAAGTTAGGAAGTTTTTCCTAATGTCCAACCTAAATGTCCCTTGCTGCAATTTAAGCCCATTGCTTCTTGTCCTATCCTCAGAGGTTAAGAAGAACAATTCTTATCCCTCCTCCTTGTAACAACCTTTTATGTACTTGAAAATTTTTATTGTGTCCCCTCTCAGTCTTCTCTCTTCCAGACTAAACAAACCCAATTTTTTCAATCTTCCCTCATAGGTCATGTTTTCTAGATCTTTAATCATTTTTGTTGCTCTTCTCTGGACTTTCTCCAATTTGTCTACAGCTTTCCTGAAATGTGGCACCCGGAACTGGACACCATACTCCAGGTGAGGCCTAATTATCGTGGAGTACATCGGAAGAATTACTTCTTGTGTCTTGCTTACAACACTCCTGCTTGTTACATCCCAGAATGATGTTCGCTTTATTTGCAACAGTGGTACACTGTTGACTCATATTTAGCTTGTGGTCCACTATGACTCCCAGATCCCTTTCCGCAGTACTCCTTCCTAGGCAGTCATTTCCCATTTTGTGTGGGTGCAACTGATTGTTCCTTACTAAATGGAGTACTTTGCATTTGTCCTTTTTGAATTTCATCCTATTTACTTCAGACCATTTCTCCAGTTTGTCCAGTTCATTTTGAATTTTAATCTTATCCTCCAAAGCACTTGCAACCCCTCCCAGCTTGGTATTGTCTGCAAACTTTATAAGTGTACTCTCTATGCCATTATCTAAATCATTGATGTAGTGACATCATGACTTGGCCGCACTCCCCCCACAACTCAAAACCTGGCAGGACAAAGACTTTGAACTGGGAAGGGGGTCCAAGGCTGGAGGAAAGTTCCAACCTGTGTAATGAAGATCTGTGACCTCTTTATACTATCTATCAGGGTGAGACACTGCTTGATTCAAATCCTGTTTAGATTTTAGAACTCATATTGCATATTTACTTTTATTTTGCAGGTAGCCAACTTTAATCCCTGCGCTTACTACTTATAATCACTTAAAATCTTCCTTTCTGTACTTAATAAACCTGTTTCATTTTTTACCTAAAACAGTGTGTTTTGGTGGAAGTGCTTGGGAAATCTCAGCTCAGTTTACAAAGGCTAGTGTACGTCCCTTTCCCATCGAGGGAGGGGTGGACTGGGTAATGAATAGGGCTCGACCAATTTCATGGCCCTGAAAAACATGTCAGAGATTGAGAAATAAGCCCTTCCCTGTGAAATCTGATCTTCCCCGTACTACTCGGAGTGCCCCAGCTGGGGGCTTCTAGCTGTGAGTCCTGGCCAGTCTGGGGAGGGACAGGACTTGTCCTTCCCCTGCAGTGCCACCCTCAGGGGGATTTCAGACCCACCTCTGGGTACCTTTTGAATTGGGGCCCCCTCAGTTACAACACTGTGAAATGTTAGATGCAAAATGTGAAAATGTGAAATTGACCAATTTAAAAACCATCTGGCCATGAAATTGATCAAAATGGACCATGAATTTGGTTGGGCCCTCCCTAGTAATGAACTTACACTGGTCAGGCTTCTGATCAGGACAAGACAGTACAGTCCTGGGATTCAAGGCTGGGGACCTGAGGGGCCTTTCTATAGTTGGTTTATGAGTAGCTGGGAGAAGCATTCTTGTAACTTGTAAGGGGGGAGGGATAGCTTAGTGGTTTGAGCATTGGCCTACTGAACCCAGGGTTGTGAATTCAATCCTTGAGGGGGCCACTTAGGGATCTGGGGCAAAATCAGTACTTGGTCCTGCTAGTGAAGGCAGGGGGCTGGACTCAATGACCTTTCAGGGTCCCTTCCAGTTCTATGAGATAGGTATATCTCCATTTTTTATTATTATTAACTCTGTTTGGTGTGTCCCTGCCTTTGGAGGTCTTTGTAAGTGCAGTACCTGCCAGAGGTTTGTAGCTTGCCGACACCATCACAGCGTGAGAGGGATACCCCAGGTTGGTGGGACAGCGGGCTCAGAGGTCCCACAGTTCAGGTTGCACCCCAGGAACCCCGTCACTGCTTGCTATGTTCCATTACACATTGTGGTCCTGATCCTGCAAACCTGCGTGCATGTGCATAACTGCTGAAATATTTACATTATCTAGTGGAGTTCCTCAAATATTAGACTGTTCTGGGCTTTTTCTGTAAACATCAAATGAGAATAATTAAGCTAACAGCAACTCCAAGAAAAGTGTATAGTTTACATAGCTTTCTTTGATTGACTTCAACAAACTGAAAAGAATAGTCATAGAAAACAGGTCCAAGCCCACATTTTCAAAAGTATGTGTCTAAAGTTAGGCTTCTGAGTCATTATTTCTTTTCCTGATCTTTTTGACAGGTCAGTGTGTCAGAGATGCAGCCTTTGGTATCAGGTTTCTCCTGTCACCCTTTCCCTCTTTGTCTCTATGGGGGCTCCCTCTGTTTCACTTTTCAGGTCACTTTGATTTGTCCTGCCAGGTCCTCATTCACATTTATGAAGATGTAGTCTCTGAGAGGGATATACCAGTCTTCTAGGAGTTGTCCACTATGTGTGTCACATCTGTGCACTATTTTGGATAAACGGATGGTATATCATGCTTTTTATTTTTTTCTGTATCATTTTGATAACTGAAGAAATTCTCTTGAAAATGTGTACACAGAATAGTTCTCTCTGAGCCCACATTTTGCATCTCTTTCTAAACAAGCATCCCCTTGTGAGGATCCCCATGTTCAGGAGAGGGGTATCCTGAATGAAATAACATAAAGCAAAGATCTGTTTCACCAGTGCTTGTAAGAATTCATCAAGGGTTAACAATTTGCAGCTATGTTGAAGTGTGAAATCCCAGTGCAAGGCCCTGCAGGCTTTACAACAGTAATTGTAATATATAGCATCTAAAGGTCAGTGTATGTTTCATGAAAGCCCATTGATGACAGCTGTCATTACAACTTCACTACAAAGAAAATTGGAGTTATGAAGGCACTCATGGGGAATAGCAGGTACTTCAGCACCAATGGTTTACTGCTGGTGCTATTTTTACATGTCAGTTCTGCTTACAAACAGACCAGTAAGCAAGATAAATGACAAGAATGTCTGAACTTGACTGACAGCTCCTGTTTCACTTCAGCTTAAAATTTGGCAATTTAATTATTCAGGCTCTGGCGGTCACTCACTACAAAATGGGGAACAAAAGAAGTTTTCTCCAAGATGCATTTGTAGCAGAAAGCTGATTAATTACCTCAATGGAAACGTTTAAAATGTTGCCATATGTGAAAAGAAAATAGAATTAGAAGGAAATGTTTTGCAACCTAATGTTTTTTAATGGCATTTCACTTGTATTTCAGATGGTTGACTGGGGAACCTAAGTCTAGGTAAAAATCCATTCCTGGTTTTGTTGGGTTATCATTATTATGATCATTTCATTATCATTATATTACTAATGCTGATGATAATTATTTATAGTATGGAAGCACTTAGAAACCTCAATCCAGGATTAGGTGTCCATTGTGCTAGGTACTGTAAACACATATAACCAAAACACAGCCTCTGTTTCAAAGAACTTTCACTATAATTATAAGACAAGAAACAATAGATGGATACTACAAACAGACTGGGAAAGCACAAGATACCAATGAAACTATTGTGATTAGTATAATAAGTGGACATATCAACTCTTATTCAAATGTTTTCAGCTTTAGAGCCTGATTACATAATATTTTACTTTGTTGCAAACCCCCATGACTGTTTTTCACTCTTCAGATGCTCAGAGGCTCATTAGTGTCAACATAAAAAAGCTAATGCCCTGACTTGAAGAGATTACAATCTGAGAGGCCCATTTATAGTTGCTGTGCTTGTGAATATGGTAAGAAAGAAGATGGAGGGAACACTTTTGCTCACACTGTACTGTTATGTCCTTGGGGGCAACAGTTTTAGGAAGAAATCACTGGAGACACAGAGAGCTGTAAACCTTGAAGCCACCATTTATTGCCACTCACAGAACTAGCCAACAGCCAGCCAAAACTGGCTGGGCTATCCCCTAATAATCTAACTCAGTTGCCATAGTAACACAAGATTCTATTACCACGTCAACCAAATACACAACATATTCCTCCCCCCTTAATAAGACTGTCCCCTAAATAAAACAAACACTAAACTAGAGAAGGAGGGTAGACTGCCTCCATTCTTGGCTAAACCCCGGGGATTATTTTGCCCTATAACTGTTGGTTCATCCTAGCTAAAGATCCAGCCGACGAGGAGGCCTTCTGTCTCTAGGTGGATTACGGTGGACTTCTGGTGTTGTTGCACCCGAAAGTGTCTTGGGCGGGGGCCTGACAATGGGCTCAGGGTTCGTAGGGCAAATGGGTGAGGATGGGATATCAGCTTGTGCCGGGCAGAGGAGTATCTCTGCCGCTGGCAGTAATGGAGGGGAAAAGTCAGGAACAGGTGACTCTTGATTCGGTGTCTCGCCGGGGGTGGTGAAGTCAGGCAACTCAACTGAAGATGTGTCCTGAGGACTGGTATGACCTGGCAGCAGCTGATCTACATGTCGCCGCCAGGTGAGATCCTCTGCAGTCTGGACTGTGTAGGAAACAGGTCCCGTTTGAGCGATGACAGTGGCAGGGACCCATTTAGCTCCAGAAGTATAATTCCAAGCCAGAACCGGCTGTCCCGGGCTAAAGGTTCGGTCTTTCGCTCTGGGTGCATGCCTGATGACTTGATCATGCTGCTGACGTTGCACAATTTGTCGGGGTTCAGAAGGTTTCAGCAGATCAAAGCAAGTACGCAGCTGTCGTCCCATCATTAGAAAGGCCGGGGATGCCTTGGTCGTAGCATGAGGTGTGTTTCTGTAGGATAGTAAGAAGGTGTCCAGATGCTTTTGAATGGATAATTGTCCCCTTGCCGATTTCAAAGCTTGTTTCATTGTCTGCACAAATCTTTCAGCTAATCCATTGGTGGATGGATGATATGGTGCTGAAGTGATGTGGTGTATCCCATTTGCCTTCATAAACTTTTGAAACTCCTGAGAGACGAACTGCGGTCCGTTGTCACTCACAAGTTGTTCTGGCAGACCGAAACGACTAAAGAGTCCTCGTAGTTTTTGGATAGTACTCTCTGCAGTAGTGGACTGCATTATAGAGACTTCTGGCCATTTAGAATGGGCATCTACCACCACCAAGAACATGCTTCCTTCAAGGGGGCCAGCGAAGTCAACGTGAATACGTTGCCACGGGTTTTCAGGCCAGTCCCATGGATGTAGGGGTGCCCACTGGGGTGCATTCCTCACACCCTGACATGACATACAAGCTCTTGCCTTCTCCTCAATAGCACTGTCCAATCCAGGCCACCAAAAATAGCTTCGTGCAATTTCCTTCATGCGCACTATTCCACAGTGACCGGAATGGAGCTGTTCTAACATCTGTGATCTCAGTGGTGGTGGGATAATGACACGTCTCCCCCACAACAAACAACCAGATTGGATTGATAACTCCGTACGCCTGGACATGTAGGGAACAAGGGCGGGTGAGACCAGAGAGGTTCGTCGAGATGTTCCATGCATCACCAGGTCCATAACTTTGGACAATACTGGGTCAACTCGAGTTGCCTTCTTTACCTGAGTAGCGGTGATGGGTGTATTCTCTACCTGTTCAAAGTAAAAGATTTCCTTCTGGGCACTATCTCGACGGTTGACTGGCAAAGGCAGCCTTGAGAGACCATCCACATTGCCGTGCAGAGTGGACTTCTGATATTTGATTTCATATGTGTGCACGGAAAGCAACAATGACCACCGTTGCATACGACTAGTGGCTAATGGAGGAATGCCCATGTGGGGTCCAAAAATTGAAGTCAGGGGTCGATGGTCTGTGAGAAGAGTAAACTTCCGTCCGAATAGGTACTGATGAAAATTCCGAATTCCGAAAATGATTCCCAATGCCTCACGTTCGATTTGGGTGTAGTTAGTTTCTGCTTTGCTTAGAGTGCATGAAGCAAAAGCAATAGGTCTCTCTTCTCCCGAAGGCATAATGTGTGACACGACTGCTCCCACTCCATAAGGGGATGCATCGCAGGCCAACTGTATGGGTAAGGATGGCTCAAAGTGCGTCAGAACTTCAGAATTTAGCAATGCATCCTTAGCTTTGTTAAATGCAACATCACAGGCTTCAGTCCACTTCCAGGCCTTGTTCTGCCCAAGGAGTTTGTGAAGTGGTTTTAGCAGTGTGGCTAACTGTGAGATGAACTTTCCATAATAGTTCAATAGTCCTAGAAACGAGTGAAGCTGGCTAACATTTCGAGGAGGGGGAGCCTTCACAATAGCCTTAATTTTGGCAGGGGCCTTACGAAGACCTGTAGCATCAATGATGTGTCCCAAATATTCAACAGAGGGCTGGAAGAATTCACACTTGTCTTTGCGGACTCGCAGTCCATACTCTTCCAGTCTTTGTAGGGTAGCCACTAAATTCTTTAGGTGATCCTCCTCATTCCTTCCAGTGACCAGGATGTCATCCAGATAGCGTTGGACTCCTGGCAAGCCACACAAGATCTGGTCCGTAGCCCTCTGGAACAGGGCGGGAGCAGATGTTGTTCCGAAGGGTAGGCGACAGTATCGATAAAGACCCTTATGCATCACAATAGTCAACAGCTCTTGGGACTTTTCATCAACGTGCATCTGTAAATACGCTTCTAACTCAGTTGCCATAGCAACACAACATGTACCATATAGGAGACAGCCATTATCTGGCTGCTTGTACTCTGGACTATGTCATTAACACCCTGTGTTGGGGCTGATGCAGAACCACAAAGAACACCGAGGTTTTCTGCTTCAGTGCTCCCTGGTTACACAGGGATTAATTTGCAACAGAGATTAAGCAACTCTGCACACGCCCCCTCTATTCTGCTTACTTCTCACTCCTCTCTGACCACATTCTTTTCAATGAGCTGCTCCTGTGAGGAGTAATTTGGTAGCCACCCCTGCACTCTGAGGGGCTACAATTCTGGGGAATATTTATGTAGGGTTGCACAATGTGGGAAGCTTCTTACTCCCTTCCCCTCTTCCCTTGCGGGAGGGGGAGGGATAGCTCAGTGGTTTGAGCATTGGCCTGCTAAACCCAGGGTTATGAGGGGGCCATCCTTGAGGGGGCCACTTAGGGATCTGGGGCAAAATTGGTCCTGCTAGTGTAGGGAGGGGGCTGGACTCAATGACTCTTCAGGGTCCCTTCCAGCTCTATGAGATAGGTATATCTCCATATATTCTTAATGGCAACCCAGGGCCAGCCATGACTTAGTCCTGGCCGCAGCTGCCATTCCTTTGATCAGCCCAAAGCGGGAATATCTGCACAGCATGGGGCACAAGAACTGAGAACAGGAGTGAATGGTTAGTTTAAACAATTTTATCCACATGTTGTGAGCAAAAATATTTTTGATTCTCAGGGCAGGCATCTCAAATATCAGCAGTTTATTTCAATCTCAGATCACATTTAATGTGACTAATGATTCCTTCTAACAAAAAAAGTAGATATTGGGTTCAGTGAGAGCTGTTTTCAAATAACTGGGTGCCCTATTCAGTAGATATTATCATAGAATCATAGAATATCAGGGTTGGAAGGGACCTCAGGAGGTCATCTAGTCCAACCCCTGCTCAAAGCAGGACCTATCCCCAACTAAATCATCCCAGCCAGGGCTTCATCATATTTTGACTGCAGCAGAGCTGACTGCTAGGGGTCCATGGACATTTATAGTTTGACTGCCTTCCTCAAAACTTAAGGGAAAAACATTTCATTTTCACTGGAGGATGCTGTTTTTAGTCCTCTCTTCTACTCCAAAACCATAGGTTTTAGAGATCTGGGTCCCCTCCCTGACTATGTGGAGAATGGCTGACCTGGATAGTGTGAGCAGTGCACTAAATAAGGCTCCCTGGAACGTGAACACAATGAGTGCTCAAATATCCACACCAAGGAGGGAGCATGACTCTCCAAGTGATTATTAAGGATAGTTTTGGAACTTTTGATCACAATTTAATAAGTTTCCCAGTTTAAACCACTGAAAGTATATTGGCCATGAGTACAGATAACCTTATAAAAAGCCACATTTCAATTAAAAAAAACCCATAGATATTAGAGTTTCACCTGGACAAAAACCTCTTATATGAATATCTTTGAACTCTGAAGAAACTTAGATTTGGATCCAGGTCAAAACCTTGTGACTAACCCACATCTCTGTAATGGATCTATTCTCAGCCCCCTTAAACTTGGGGAAGTACAGATAAATATCTGAATCAGAATTTTTGCATCTTTGATTCTCTCTAGTATTAGTGAAATAAATTAGCAATGTTTAGTTGAAAGAAAATTGGCTGGAGTTTTAAGAAGTGGATTTGGGTTCATTTGGAGTGTGTATTACTATACAAAGTTAGTTTTAGAGCTAGTGTTTATTGAAATAAAGATCTGAGATGGGAACCTACACAATGGGTTTGTAGTAACTGCAGACTCTTGAATCCTTGTGTTTGACACAGAAAATGTGTGACAAAAGTTCTTTAAATTAATTGAGAGAAAAACCAGAACTGTAAATATGTATAGGAAGCAAAAGAGAAAAGGGGAAAAAACAACATTGTTAGAGTTTTGTAAGAGTGTAAGTCAGCCACCACATATAGCAACCCAACACACAAATTTTGTGGTGGAAGAACCTCCAAAGGTTTCTCTGAACGTATGGAGGACCCCACTAAGTCAAGGGTCCTTTGGTTACTATACAATCATGCCTGACCTAGAAGAATCTACAACAGGTCCTCTCTGAACCACCCCTTATGACCTGATGTTATCCTTGGATGGAATAAACCCAGTGTCCTTCTGGCATTTTTGATTAATTCTCACTTCTGATGTATTCAGGAGTCTGTCAGACGAGGCCCACTGCCTCTTTCAAATTCTAGAGGTTTACAGGACCGTTGCCCCTACACTGCAGCTGGTAGGTTTACAGGACCATTAGAGGCTGATGCACTCAGTCTACAGAAGAAAAAATTGAATGTACAGTAGCAAGAGTAAAAACATACCCAACTAATGTGCCTCAGTTCTGTATTTTATATGCTGTATTCTTTGTTCTTGCTTGAGTAAATTGATGTTTTAAACACCTTATCTAATAGCCTTTTATATTCTGACTCTGCTAAGTGACAGGGTAATGCTGTTGTTAGAAAGCAACACTCAAAAGGGCCACATTTGCTGGTACCCTTCAGATACTCTAGCAATGCAAAGCAACCATAAGCTAGGCTTAGCTGGCTAGTTAAACCAGACTTATGTCTGCTTTGCTTCAGTGGAGTGGTACAAAGCAGCCAAAGCTTATTGGTGAATCTATCCCCAAACCTCTGAAATACTGTGTGAAAATATATCTACACTGTGACGTTGCAGTCCATATGTTTTATGGAAATATGTTTATAAGTGTGAATATGATGTAACTGGAATATGCTTCATGCAAAAGGTCTCTTGTAAGGTATCATTACAAAGCTTAAATCTACTGAGTGTGTTCATCCTATTTGTATGAATGTATCATTCTTGTATCTAAAACTAGAAATATGAAGTATTACTCTAAGGTCCTATTGCAATTATGCAAAGTGTGGGCCATTAGTGGTGGCTTACGATCTTGATGGCTCCCATTAACTAGGACAATTGGTTGTGAATGGCTCTGTTTACTCACAAACCTTCCTGGGTATGTGCAGGCCAACCCTGAAAGAAGGAGAATGAGGTCTTACAGTGACGTGTGATCATGTCACCTGGTACTGGAATCCATCCTAAACCTGGTGCTTATCCATTTAGAAGGAGGGATGGGGACAAAAGATTCCACCTTGTGCCAAAGCCATAAAAGGGGGTGGAACAGAACAAAGGGGGCTGACAGTCATAAGAAAACCCCTAGTTTCCACCTAAAATGTCTGCTGACAAGGACTGTACCAGGGTAAAGGACTGGGCCCAGACTAGGAAGGAGACTAATCTGTGAAAGAAGTTTATTGGAACATCTCTGAGGGTGAGATTTACCTCTATTCAGTTTCTAAATGTATTAGGCTTAGACTTGCGTGTTTTGTTTTATTTTGATTGGTAACTTACTTTGTTGTGTCTGTTATTACTTGAAACCACTTAAATCCTACTCTGTACTTAATAAAATCACTTTTGTTTATTAATTAACCCAGAGTAAGTAATTAATACCTGTGGGAGCAAACAGCTGTGCATATCTCTCTATCAGTGTTATCGAGGGCAGACAATATAAGCTTTATACAGAGTAAAACAGATTTATTTGTGGTTTGGATCCCATTGGGAACTCGGTGTCTGGGTGCTGGAGATAAGTGACTTGCTGAGCAGTTTTTGGTTCAAGTCTGCAGCTTTGGGGGCGTGGACCAGACCTGGGTCTGTGTTGCAGCAGGCTAGTGGGTCTGGCTCAACAAGGCAGGGTTCTGGAGTCCCAAGCTGGCAGTGGAAACCAGACTAAGAGGTAATTCCATCACGTCAGGTGACAGTCCTGGGTGGTCTCTGTGACCGAACCTGTCACAAACACAATTGCTTTCTTGTACACTGTTATTTTAGCAATTGACTCATTGCCAGTTGTGTCTTCATTGTGTCTTATGAGACCTAACGAAACATAATCTTAATATAGAGGAAGCTATACTAGTGGGACACTGACTTTTCAAATTGCCTAAAAGAACTTAAAACTCTGATCTTATTTTTCCCTACGGCACCATAGTGCATTTTAAGATTTTTTTTAAAATCAGTGAACTGTAGTTTTTCATCTTGTTATTAAAGCAGCTGTGAATGAAACATCTAGCTTTACTGTGTTGCCTTGGGGAATTCTGACTAAAACATGTTTCCATAAAGCTGAGTTTAATGTATTGAGCTTTCTAAATGATTATGAAAAATATCAAACCAGTTATTGAGTTACAAGGACAAGAGACAAACACAGGCGTATATGTCTTCCTTGAATAATGTTTTAGGACTTTGACACATTATTTCTTATATGGGAGAGGTGCTGAACAAACCTTTAGATAATATTTATTTTACTTCTAATTATGGAAAAATGTGTATTTATGTTTAAATTACTGGGTGTCAGTCAGTTCAACTCCTCCACAACTGTATTTTATTGCAAATTGACAGTTCCTGAAGTGAATCAAGCAAATCCGATGAAGTAAAAAATGGTAAGATTTTTCATTCTTGTTAGAGTTTCAAGATTTAAAGGTCCAGGCACACACACTACACATTTGCATGTTTACATGTCTGATTGTACATGCAGCTATGACAGGAGTTGGTCCCAAAAACAAATGTGAAAAAAAATTGAAGTTGAAACCATTTCACGGGTTTCCACATTTAGGGTTTCCTAAATATTTCACATTTTTTAAAAATTAAATGTTTATCAAAAATGTTATCAAATTAGTTATTGTAATGATTTCTAAAAGTTTTCTTTTACTGAAATCGGAGGTTTTAGTAAACTGAAAACGTTGATAACCATCTTTATAACTGTTTCAATAGTATTTTTGAATTATATTGAATAATATTTCAATTTAAAATGTTGATAAAAAATACTTTTACATGAAAAAGGTTCTGTTTTTAAAAAGGCCATTTTGGAAAAAAATACATTTTGTTATAAAGATTTCTATCACTTCCAGTCATGTTTCTCTGATGGTTGTGTAATTGTGCATGCAATCATGTAGGAACATTTTGTTTTCAGATTTAGGGCTTCATTTCTCAAGCAATTTTTCCTAAGGGCAAAATTTGCAGATGGGCTTTACCGTGGCTGTATAAATGCACCTGAAATTTGGTAGTCACATTGCAAATGCAAATTATGTATATATGGAAGTAGAATGCAGATGTCTGTCTGACCGATTTACTAAGGTAATCAGTGTGACGTTTCACTCCATATTCTTTATGAAAACATGCTTATGATATGAATATGACATAACTGAGATATACTTCATGCATGATGGCTCATGTGAGATATCATTAAAAAGGTTATGATTTACTGAATGCAATTATCCAGTTTGTATTCCTGTATCATTTCTGTATCTGAAGTTAAGAATATTAATGTAGTATCTGTATTTCAAATGTGTTACTTTGGGTGTCACCCCCAACCAGCGCTTCAGGTACGACAATGGAAAAGCGAGACAGGGCTAATGGGCCATTAACAGAGACAAAGGACTATGAAAGAGTTTAGTCTTCCTGTGGACTCTGGAGACAGCTTACAAGCAATGGCTGCCACAGCCATGCAGAGACATGGTCAAGTCACCTGAACTGGATACCCACTTCCCCTTTTGGAATGCTAGTGGTTTTCCACTAGAAGACAAAGGGTTCCCACCTTACACAAAAGCTATATAAGGCAGCCTCCCTTTTTACTCCTTATCAGTGGACTAAATTGGGTAGCAAAAGGTAATTCCTGTTGGGCAGTAAACAGTGATGAAGGATCCCTCGTAAAAAGAAAGTCTGAATTAAAGTAAATAAAAAAATAAATAAACTTAAGAAGAAAAAGTAGAATGATTGTATAAGATAGATAGAATCATTCTGTAGCAGCAGTAAAAGGGAGGACATGGGTGTATGCATAGTTAAATCATTATATACAGTGTCTCCCTCCAAAAAATTAGGAGGAAATGTGAAGTGTTGGGAAGCTTTAGTAGGAACTGGGAAGGGAAGGGAATGAGACTCTGTCTGGGGTCCAAGAGGTATTTTTTATGGGAAACCAGTGGTTCATGGAAGAAGTAACTGGGTTTTTTAGGATTATAGTTGTATTATCTGAGGGAAATATCTTTCAGGAAGAATGACAGAAAAGAAAGGATGGCACGATTAGAGTCTTAAAGCTAACAGGACCTTGTACACTGACTTTAAGAAATAAAGGAGGGCTTGCCACCTGGTAAACAGGATTCAATTGACCCTGATCTTGAAATGATTGTGCAGAAATAGGAAACCTAATTGTAACAGAAAAGCTCATAGCAATATTTGCATATTACATCCTATGGTGGGATTTTAGTGACACATGGAATGAGAGCACGATGATAAAACTTTGATTTTTAAAAATTTCAGATAGTAATTCTTTACTGGCCTTAGAAGCAATACAAGTATTGATAGTGGAATTCTATATTAATGTTGCGTCCAATGTTGATGGGGGGAAAAAACCAGTTAATAGGGCCAATTTCAGACTTAGTAGCAAACTCTCCCTTGGGTGCCTCTGATTCTTTTTTTTAACCACCTGATTTAATGATTTATGATCTGGAAAACTTCTTTCCTTCCACAATTTAAGGAGATTTATATTAATAACATTTAAACATTTGGGTGGGATTGATGATGACCTGGGACAGTGATTTTGTGGGTACAATCACATATCACAAAAGGTAATATTTGATGCTGGCCTAAGACAGTCCTGTACATTTCTCAGACAAATATTGCCGGTGGACTCATTTGTGTACATAAACTCAGTGCATGCAAAATGGATACACAATTGGCCTAACTGCAGATGCTGATTTTGTCTGTACAAAATCAGAGTTCACTTCTTAAAATGTAGGCCAAAATGTTCCAGTTTCACACTACAGAATACAGGACATTGTAGGATTGTATTTGAATTGAAGAATCCTGGTTATTCTTGTGGCTATTTTAAAATTTGTATTAGATTTTCCTGTTAATCACTCATTGAGAAAACAGTTACTGTAAGGGACTTTGCCTTCCCAATATGCCTGTAATACAAATGGCTAATCATTTAAACATGCATTAATTAAAAAAAAAAAAGAATGAAAACAAAATAGATTTTTACAGTAAATACTACAATACATGAATCAATATAATAGTTTCCATTTCAAGAGAGGGCATAATTATTTTTCTCTATGTTATGTTTCCTTGATGTTATCAGATATTACTTTTGTAATCGCTTTGGGGCTGGCACTGGTTGTTTTATTTGATCTGTGTCTGTACAGCACCTAGCACAACAGGGTCCTGGTCCATGACTAGACCTCATAGACACTATCACAATACAAATAATAGTTGTTGCCATTTATTACAGTATTTTATTTATATACAGTCTTCTTTTTCAAAGGAGAAACGTATAATGTAGACCTACTATATGTCTCGCTTTCACAGCGGGTCCTGACAACTTCCTTTTCAATATTCAAAAAAATATTGCTGATGTGTTCGTTTTACAGGTAGTGAAGATACCTCATATAAACATTCAATAAAAAGAAGTCAGATATTTAAATATTGGAGGGTTTTTTCTCTCCCTTATTGAATTTTAAATTATGTTAGTTTCTTCATTACCACTATATCCCAAAGTCTGTTATATTAACTACTAACAGAAAGAAATGTCTTTTTTTTATTTCCTAGCTAAAATGAAGCACATATAAGACTCTAGTAAATGTGTTATTAATGATTTATCTTCCTGCAAGGTCAAATAATTAATTAATAGACCAAAACAAATCCCTGGAAGTCTATATCCAGTCATTCATTTAATTACATCCATGATCCTGCCCCAGCAGTCTTGTTCCTCTGGGTTATCCCGTGAAGGGTATGTTTGTGTTCATTTTGGATAAAATGTGATTTACAAGGTACTTATGCATAAAGAAGCATGCTGTGGCTCACCACCCTAGGAACATTCTAGAAAAGGCCAAGAGGCATCTGACTCATTTGGGAACCACAAAATCCCAACACCCGCTAGATATAAAATAAGCTTCCTGTTTTCCTACTTCTAACAGCGTTTAAAAGAGAACTGGATAAATTCATGGTGGTTAAGTCCATTAATGGCTATTAGCCAGGATGGGTAAGGAATGGTGTCCCTAGCCTCTGTTTGTCAGAGGGTGGAGATGGATGGCAGGAGAGAGATCACTTGATCATTGCCTGTTAGGTTCACTCCCTCTGGGGCACCTGGCATTGGCCACTGTCGGTAGACAGGATACTGGGCTAGATGGACCTTTGGTCTGACCCGGTACGGCCGTTCTTATGTTCTTATGTTATGTTCTTATGNTAGGTTCACTCCCTCTGGGGCACCTGGCATTGGCCACTGTCGGTAGACAGGATACTGGGCTAGATGGACCTTTGGTCTGACCCGGTAACGCCGTTCTTATGTTCTTATGTTCTTAATCCTGCAGGTGACTGGTCATTTCATAATTTTTTCAGAGCTTTCCTGGAGTAAAGTAACATTGATATAATATCTTAAAGACCATACTAAATGCAAGTCCTTAGTGGATATACTCTATTGATATGTTTTTTCTCTCATCACTATAACAAACATTGCATTCTCCTTTGTATCTTGGTTTATCACTTCTTTACATACTTGTGAAACTGTAACCTTATTGCCTAGTTTTTCTACAATTTACCAATGGCATGCAACTAGAGAAACACAATAGTGAATTAGGGCCATAGGATGAAATCTTTGGCTCCATTAAAATCAATGGCCATTGACCTCAGTGGAGTCAGGATTTCATCCATACTGTCTAATTTGTAAATACTGTAAGAGGGCAAATCTTGATATAAACAAGTGACCTCAGTTTCTTGTGAGCTTATTATTGTATCTCCATGGTACACAGTCCTAATGTGTGTATGTTGCTAAATTCCACAACTTTTACTGAAGATTGTACTTATATGTTGTCATTTATGGGAGTTCATGGGGAAAGGAAACTGCTCAGTTTGTGTGATGATCATCCCAGCGTAGCCTAAAAGCTGCTCAAACTCACTCTTTATTACCAGCCTGGCAAACAGCAGCCTCAGGAATGTGGGACCAGAAAAGTGGCTTAAAGCCATCTTTATACCCCACCACCTCCCAGTTTGCACTGGGCATTCCTAGGCCATAGCTGAATCTCTCTCTCTCGCTCATTTCTCTCTCTATATATATTTTTAAATGGGATATCTTCTTGCATTTCCTAGAGCACTTTGTCAGATATTAGAATTGGTAGTGTCTGGAACAGAAAGGCAAAGGTGGAAAGACTATTCATGTTAATAGCTGCTAAGTTACCTGTCCATTATATAGTAATGTCATTCAAATGTTGTAGATCTATTTCTATTAGTGAAGTGAAAATGAGCTCATATAGCTGTTCTATATTATCTGATGATTGGACTCAGAAATATCTAATTCAATCTTTAGCTCAAATGAGCCCATATTTAATAGGTAGCACTTGTCTTTCTGATGCTGTAAGTTTGATGTGTAGGGTCTTGATTTTCCTTTGATTAACATTTTACAGTGATACTTCCTCACAACTTTTAAATTCATTGGTTGTTTCCCCAAGAGATGCCTAGGAATAGGATAAAAAAAGAATTACATCATCAGTATATAATGCAATTCTCTGTTGGATGGCCAGTATTTTTATGCCTTCAACACTATTACTGTGCTGAATTTTTTGAACGTTTGGTTCTATGGTTAAGGCAAAAAGTAAGGGCAAAAAGGGGGACCCTTGCCTATTTCTTATAGATAAAGTACATACTTCTGAGTTATATCCATTATTCCTTACTGCAGCAGTAGGCTGTGAATACAATGTCTTTATCTAAGAAAGTTTTCACCCATTGTACTGTCCCAAGACTTACATCAAATAGCTCCACTATACCCAATCAAAGGGGCTTTCCACATCTCATGCCAATAAATATGTGTTTCATCTTAAAAATGATGAAACATTTATATCTTAAAAATGTATATCTTAAAAATCCCTAAACTCCCTCAAACCTGCAAATTATACATCTAGTCAGCCCATATATTCATACCTTCCTGCCACTGTTAATCTTATCATCTCTCTATCCTCCCCTCTCTGCTTGGTTGTTACAGATATTGTATCTTGCCTTAACATAGGTGATAAGCTTTTGGGGGGGTGTCCTATTCCAGGAAGGTACTTAAGCATGTGCTTAAAGTTCGGCATGTGCGTAAGTAACTTTCAAAATTGGGGCCTAAGAAAGAAGTGTAATCATCCAGTGTAGAAGATCCAACCAACCTCTAAGGCAGTGGTTCTCAAAAAAAAAATTTCATAGACCATTTGTCTCGGCAGATCACTTAATGATCCTTCCAAATGTTGTTTGTACCATTAGCTAACTATTGTAAAGCGCTTTGGATAAAAGCGGTATATAAAAAACCTGTATAATAATTAACGTTTTTTTGTTCTAGAAATAAAAGCACACAACTCAAATTTTAATATCAGTAGTCTTACCTTTCTAATGCAATGGAGGTGCCCTCTCTCCCCCGCTGCGGCAGCCCCCGAGCTGGGGCTGGGAAGGAGGGGGGGGGCTCTCCCCTGCCACAGCAGCCACAGAGCTGAGGCTGGGAAGGAGGGTTGTCTCTCCCTGGCAGCCCTGGAGCTGGGGAAAGTCACCTCGTTCTCTGGCCGCGGCAGCCCTGCACGTCCCAAATTCCCCCCACCCCCTCTTCTCACCCCACTGCCCCCTACCACCTACTCCCTATTCCCCCACAAGGCCACCACCTCAACTTATATGTGTGTCCTCTCCAGGGTCCAGGCACCTAATTAATGGAGCCACATTGTGCGGCTCCAGTAATTAGGTGGGTGCACTTCATTCTCTCGTGTGCGGCTGCTCAGGCGTGCACCTTAGAGGGAACTATCCACAGGCCACCTGAACGGAGCTTGCGTACCACAGTTTGAGAACCTCTGCTCTAAGGTACATTCAAGAAACTATGAGTAAGAACTAGGTTAGGTTAAGTTCCCAGATGGAGAGGTGAGCCACAGTTTTTACATCCTTGTCTATATGCTTCATATACATATAAGCCACTTAATTTTAAAATACTTCCAGTTTTAAAAGAATGTACTGTACTAAGGACTTTTTAAAAATCACACGCATTTGGATGATTTCTAATTTATTTGATGATGTGAATTATTTTTTTATCTTACATCTTTCACATCATAAGCATAAGACAAAAAATTAGAAATAGTTCAAGTTCAAAAGCAATTAGAAAGAATGTAAATCAGTAACAAACATAGGTATGATACTTTATAAACAATAATTGTAAGGATGTGTGTCTTGATGCACTAGGCCAGTACTATGCTCTCTGAAAGTGGTTTACAGTGTGAAAAATGCATTTTACAATAGCTTTTGCACAGTGGTGCTTGGGGTGCTGCCGCAGCTGCTTATTTGAAGTAGTAATAACAAACACCAAATGCATGGGTTCCATAGTGTCCATCATCAGCACCCCCACTATAAAAATTGTTCCAGTACCCCTGCTTTTGTATGCCTTTTTTCAAATGAATATGCATATGCTTTACAGTGATTTTAGTAGTGATAGGAAAGAGTAATATTAAATGGGTCTGTAACTGTTTGACTTCCAAACAAATCACCTTTGTAGACTGCAATACATTCAGCAAATTCTGCTTCTGGAGATTAAATTAATAATGTATTTTAAATATAAGCACTTTCTGAGTGCAATAGGCTTGGTCATTTAACATGCATGAAGTCAGGCACTGTAGATTAAGGGCCTGATCCAGCAGCCCTAACTCAGGAGAGTAGTTTGAGTCAATGGAACAACTTGAACGAAGACAAGATGCAGGACTTAAAAGATACTAGCAAAATCGAGTTCCACTTTAATATCTTGTGTTTCTTTTCCTGACACTGACTTTATGGGAAATTCTCTTCTGTCAAATTGAGATCAATGGAGTTGTGTCTTATTATGAACTGCAGGACTAGGCTCTTATTGATGGGAAGGAGACTAGGGGCCATATTCTCAGGTGATGTAAATTGGCATAGTTTCATTTACTTCAATGACTAACAGATGAGGATCTGCATGACTCTTAACAGCTTTGTATGACTTCTTACTATATACAGTCATTTTTGCTAAGATGACCACAAAAGGTGAATAGTTGTAACTTGTATGACCCAAGAGCTGTTCTGGTTTCTTAATGGTTTTAATAAATTGAACCTCTTTCATTTACCTGGCCAAACATTTATTTTGATATAAACCCTCAAATAATCTGACACACAAATGTCTAACTTCTAAAATTTGAATTAAGATGTTGCTACCCATTCTTTGTGCAAATCCAAGATACACAGAGCGTAAGAGAAGAGAGATGAAGGTATTTACCTTGCTTGTCCAATGGACCTCCTCTCTCACACAGCTAATTAGCTGGTTTTCTATCCCTGTTAGCATTGTTATTCCTCAGAAAGGTAATTTGGCATTTATCAAACTAATGACATTAGTTAAGACTTGCACTTGAGTTCTGATCCTAGATTAAACCTAACACATTCTTGAGATATCAAAGATGGTTCCTTCTCTCCTCTTCCTACATTACTTTTATAAATATACCTGCCATCTATCTGCACCATTCATTTGTTGGAAGTTTGGTGGCCAGTGGAACTAATCATGTTAGTTCAATGTAAAATGTAGTGCAGATGTTTTTATTAAAACTTATTAGCCTGATTCGTCATAAAAAAAATGATGTATGAAAATGCAGCAAATACACAAGATGTCTGTCTAGCTCCCATCAGGATAAAAATGGCATTGGTTATTTTTGTTTCTGTTTATATGATTATGTTAAATACAAACACGTTGAAGGAAGTAAAAATGTTTTCTTCTTGAGTTCTTACCCCAGCTAAGATTTGTTTAAGCCAAGGAAAGGAGTTCACAATTTTAATAGCTATAATAACTGTTTTCAATTATTTCCAGTTTGTTCACACAGGATATGTTATCACAAAAACATAGTTGTGAATGTTTTACTGTCCAGTGCAGCTGTTGGACTCTTGAAGGGCCAGATTGTGACTTTAACAAATTATTCATGCTACAGTGAAAACCTTACAAGGAGCTGTGACTGGCTTAGCCAGAATTCCCTCTGTGGCAGCAAGGGGAGCATATACTGAAATAGTGGCGTTGATACTTTTTGAAAAGGAGTAGCATGCACTCCCCTCACCTCTCTGCCAGATAGCTCCACTGGCAGATGATGAGAGCTAGGACAGGGAGATGGTCCCACAGTCAGCACTATTTCTGGACCTCTTTAGTGGTTTTAGACTGGAGCAGAGCCTCTGATCTCCACCTGCGTAATGGCTGTCCCTCAGACCTTCCACTCAATCCTTACTGCTCCTTCTCTCTCCCATGGTGTGCCAGCAAGATAGTGGGTCTTAGAATATGATACAACAAAAATAAAGGCCAAAGTTTTAAAAAGCAAGTCATGATTTTGGTCGCATTTGGGTGTCCAACTTTGGACATTTTTAAAGGGTTGAGAACCTACCCTTTAAAAATCCATCTGAAAATCTTGTGCCAAGGCCACAATTGCTGATCAATTGAGCATGATGTCTTTATTCCCCTTTAGGTGTTGAATAAGAGGAGAGACAGCAATGGAGTCCATTCTCACTACTTCTAAGAGACAAGTCCATGAAAACTGCATGCACCTAACACATTTAAGTTGGGTTTTTTGATGGTAGCTGCTCTGATACAAAGGTGATGACTTTGTATGTCAAAGAAGAAACAAAACAAATAAAGCTTTATTCTTTCTCAGGAATGTCTTCTTAGACTCTTGGGTATTTATCCCAAAGCTTGTTGGGAACACATTTTCTGTCTTGCACCCCATTCTTTGTCGCTTAGACAAAAACTTTTTCATTGAATGAATTGCTACCTCTTTGCATACATTGCTACCTGTTTCTCCCTTTTGATTTCAGATGCTTCTGGAATATCTGTTTTGTTACTCTATTTCAAAAATCAATGACCTGATAGTAAACTCTGCTCTGGTAGTATCTGAGCTTTATATAACCACATGCTACAGTAGATTTTCAAAGAAATTAGTCTGAGTCCTGTGAAACTGAACAAAGGGATTGTTACTGTTAAGACTTCTTTTCCTAAGTCTTTATAGCACTTATACCTAAAACTAATAAGAAAATAGAAAATATCCTTTAATAATTTCTTCATCATGCACAGTTAGGATAATGACTTTGAATCAAAATCCCATTAATTTCTGAGGGTGAGATTCACTTCAGCTGCATAATTCCCTGAAATTTGCAGTGGGAGTCTCTCAACACCATGTCCATGGTAGCTAGATTTGAGCAACTGTAGCCTGGCCTTTGACCTTCCCTTGCGGCCCCTTTCCAAACAGCATCTTCCATAGCTGTTCATAAACTGTCCTGCATGTGTGCTCCACTAAAAGTATCTCCTCCATAGCCCTGCTGAGGTGGTGAGGAGATGGCCTTGCATGAGCACCCTGTACCATGAGCATCTGTCACTCATATTACAAACAAGTGCTCTGTCATTATTTATATGTGCTCACATCCTATAGCCTACCAGCACAGACAGTGTTAACATGTCATGCTATACTTCTGTAGACACACACATATACACAAAATGGAACATAAATGGTTCAGATATGGTTTCCAAACAAAGGCAGAATTTTTGTTGCTCTTACAAAGGGTTTTGCTCTGAACAACATTGCATTGGAGCTCTTTACTGTATATTGGAGTGTTATTTTATAACTGAGAAATTCACTTGGAGAGGCAATATTCTTTTGATAATACTTATCTCCTGGGAGCTGGCAGTATTTAAGAACAAATAAGATAACCAAATACTGTAATAACAAAAAGCTAATGCAATATGTACAGCACAATAAGCTTAGTCATAATTAACACTATGATGACAGAATTAGGAGCAAGAGGACTTTTGAGATAATGAGGACTAAATGCACTAAGACCTTGGTGCTTAAAACAACAACCAGGACAACAAAATCCACAAAGAATTCCCTAGGGAATGTCAATAATTTATATAATACATATACCTGGCCACTAGGTGCCACTGTTTACCCACAATTAGCATGGAATAATACAAATTCTATAACTGCAGAAAGCTTGTGTCTTTAAGAAAGTTAACTCAGGAGCAGTTTGAAAGCTCCAGTGAAAGATCTTCATCAAGCTATTTAACAGTATTGACCCTCAGATAAGCATTTACAGCTGCAGTCATAAATGCAATAGCATAAATGACAATGAAATTTTCACTGTCAGTCATCCATGCTTGTGGATGCACCATGATGATTTAAGACGTAGGACAAGGATGTAAGCAGGCATACACCATGAAGGCTGCGGCAAACATTTCCTATGGCGTGAGGTTCTTTTGTTGTTCTTCAGGTCCATTATTAGCACACTTCTAGATTTCTGTGTCTATTTGCACCTGTCATGTTAGGGCTCTTCTGAGAGTTTGCAGAACTGGAGCAGCAAAAACCTCCCTGCAGCCTCAACACCCTGTACAAGGCACTGTCACATTGCAGTCACTGCACTTGGAGCTGTACAGAACTTCTTTCTCCAAAGAAGTAGGGATGGGGAGTGTGTGGGTTCATGTGTTGGTCCTTTTTCTCCTCTTCCCTTGCCCATATTGCTCCCATATTGCAGTAAGATGAGACATGACCTCCCAGTGTGCAGGGGAGTTCCAGAAGGAAGTGGTGTAACTCCAGATGGCTGAAATGGTCAGTAATCTCTCTGGGCCCAAGGTGCTTGAAAGAGATCCTCTTTTTTTCAGTTCCTCAACTGCCTGTTCATCACAGAGCATGGCTCCTGCCATGCCCCAGACTTCCTTTCTGGGAAGCTAAACTGCTACAAGGTACAGTTCTCAATACCAAGATCTCAATACCACACGCGCTGCCAACATAGGTCTGAGGATATAACACACCACTCACCCTATCTATTATTTTTCAGATGACCCCATCACCTTGCTGTTTGAGATATATCTCAACCCACTTAAATGGAGTCACACTAGTGGTGAATTGTGCACATTATGTGTCATGGCATGTCTAACGTGGGCAAGACCCCATATATCCGACAGTAGGGCATCCTGGATTCTGCAGCACTTGCTGGTCAAGGGGAAATTCTACAACTTAATTACGTTGAAAAATGGAGGCCTGTAATGAATTGTGAAAATGAACACTGCTATCAGGGCAGTAACTGCTGTCTTAGTTTCCTTTTAGATTTGCAAAGATGTTTGTATTGACATCAAATAACTGCTCTGTAGGGGTAGTCTAGCCTACTGACATTCAATGTATTTTCAGGAGATGCTCCTAGCACATGTTCACTTTGTCTTTCATAGTTTACGTCAAATGCTTAGCGTTCTTTGAAAATTATATTGAGTGCTTTTGAATATGAAAATATCTGAAAGATCATTTAAAATGAATCTAAAAGCTACATTTTTGTACATTTATTACTATTATTATTGCATGAAGTCAACCTTGTGTTAGACAGGTGGTTATTTTGAATTTACCAAACTGACAATAAGTTTACAACAGAGCCAGTGACCCATCTAAGGAAGGCATTTAGAATCCAACACTTTCTTGAGTTTGTATTGAATTATAGACATTTTAAACACACTGTGTCATTTTAGGATTTAGTGTGCTTGAAGCCCCCAATCCACTTATCACAGCAGATATCCTCACCCAACAGTATTGCTAAGTGTTATGTTTTTACTTCTTTGGGAAAAATATCTTTCAAATCCCTGCTGTGTTAAACCTAAAATTGCTCTGAGATGTTCTTCTATACTGCCTTTAACTAAGGGATAAATCAGGACCAAAATATCCAGCCTGTCTGGGTAGCCACTTATGCTATCAAGCTAGCTATTAGTCATTAGGTACCCTTACCCCTCTTGTTACCCCCAAAGAAGTTTCTTTGCCCAAACCAATTACAGAGCAAAATACTACTCAGAATAAAAACTCTCTAATCTGTATTCAGTATCCCTGAATAGCAACTCCTTCCCCATGGAAACACAGGAAACACCCCCATACTTTCAGCAAAGAAACAATCATTTTATAAAATTACTCTTTCTACCTTACTGATCAAATCTCAAAATACAGAGAGCCCAAACTCAATGGGACTACTCATGTGACTGTATGCTAGCTAGCCTGAGTAAGGGCTGCAGAAATACCAGTTAGCACCAAACAGCACCTCTATGATGACCCTCTGGAAGTACTAATTCAAAGCTGCAATACCTAACTGGTAATGCAGACCTCTTGTTTATATTGATGGTGAGCTGGAATCTGGAGGACACTTTGAATCTTCCTGGCATAATGAGATAACATTCTTATTCGCCATGGGATTGGGTGGGCAAGGTGAACTGACAGCAGCCTATGAAGGTAGAAAAACAGGTATCATAGTAGAGGTTAGCAGGTGATGGAGGATGGGACAATTTTGCAAAAATCATTCTAGGAATAAAGAGATTAACATGATTCTAGCTCTGAAACTGATTTTCTCTGCTCTTGGGCAAATCACTAAAGCCCCCTGTGCCTCAGTTTTCCCATCTGTAAAATAGACAGTAAATCTGTCCGTAAGACACTGTAAGGGTTCATTGTTGCATGGCAGTAATGCGCTTTGAAGAACAAAAGTATACATAAAAGGTTCACTAGAGTTATGAAGTGATTACTTGGGCTGTACTATGGGCTGGAAGTTAGCCAGTTTTGTCACACAAAGCCTTGTTCCCTAGCAGTAATGGTGACAATATTCCACAAGTGACATTCACTTTAACTTTGGTTAACGTTCTTCATATTCATACTATCTGTCTCACAAAAGGCATGCAATAAAGAACATTAATCACCTACCCTTAAACACCTCTCTTTCTCTCTGCCTATCTCCTTTGGGCCTACTTCTTACATTCCAACCTCCTGAGCAACTTCAGTCACCTTTATTTATTTTGGGGTTGGGAGGAAGGGGAAAAAACTTCCCAGAGAAACATTTCCTATTTTCTCCCCCAAATTTGGAATTTCCACCCGCAGATAAATAAACAATACTAACATTATATTCTTCAGAGGTTCACAATGGACAATACCCAGTTCTGGACCAATGACTGGTTTGAAATCTCATGACATATTATGGCTAGAAATAGGAACTTTGTTCTATGAAAAGCCAGAAATCCAATGGAATAAGGCATTTGATTCTAGTTTATGAAATACAAAAATCACAATAATAGTCTTTGCTGAAAAGCTATTTAGGTGCATCTATTGGTTTCGCAAATAGAGGAATATAAATAATAGGACCAATGCAATTATTAAAAAAACTCAAAGAACCTGATTCTCCACTCTCTGTATTGGCTTTACACTGAAGTAACTGCACCGATTTCAGTGGAATTGCAAGGGTGTAAAACTGGTGGCACACAGTGGAGGATCATGTTCTAAAACTTTTCTAGGATTCTTTTTTTTTTGTAAAGTTTTTGAGAGACAGACAAGGTGGGTGAGGTAATATATTTTATTGGGCCAACTTCTGTAGGTGGAAGGGGCAAGCTTTCAACCTTCATAGAGCTTTTCTTCAGGTCAGTGAAACTCTAAAGCTTGTCTCTTCCACCAACAAATGTTGGTCCAATAAAATATATTACCTCACTCACCTTCTCTCTCTCTCATATCCTGGGACCAATATGGCTACAACAACACTGTAAAATATTTAGCATACATAGTGTGATGGGTTTGGGCCCTTTGGGGTGTCACCTGATGTGCTGAAATGCCACTGAGACAGCCTATTCTGCCAGCCTGCATCCCCTTTACCTGGCTTTGCTGGCTTAGACTCACAAGCCTCTTCCAGCCAAGCACACAGGCAGGGCCACACCCAGCTGCATAGAGAGACAGAGATCCTCTCTGGAAAGATTCAGCCTTAGGGCTTGCCCCCAACACTGTGCTGCCCACTCCCTTTAAGGGACACAAAAGGTTCTATGAAATTTGCCCCCTCCCTCAATGTGGAGGGAGATATGCACAACTTCTTGCCCCCCACCCCTCCCAGTTAGAAATTACATAAACTGGGTTATATTATAACCAAGAAATAAGTTTAATAACTACAAAAGGTGAATTTTAAGTGAATATAAGAGTTAAAAGAACAAAGCAGATTACTGAGCAAATAAAAGAAAGTATGTAAGCTAAGCTCAATATACTTAAGAAACAGTTATACAAAATGTAATTTCTTACCCTAAATGTTATTTTAGGTGGGTTGCAAAGTTTCTGTGGTTCAGAGTTCCAGTTATATTCCTTTTCAGACTGGACCCTTGTCTCAGTCTGGACTACCGCCTGCCTCCCACCACCTTCCCTTCAGGTGGCTTTAGCAGTCTTTCTTCTTGGGCAGACAGGCCATGGAGAGGAGGAGTCAAGTTTGCCTTCCTCCCCACCCTTAAATAGGATTTACATAAGGCAGGAATCCTTTGTTTCCCAAACTTGACCCCACTTCCCTTCCAATGGAAAGCTACAAGAAGTCCCAGGTAACGTTTAGTATCAGGTGACAAGACCACCTGTCCTAGTAGTGTCACAGTTACATCACCGGACGCCTCCCAGAAGGGAGAGAGATTAGTATCTTCCTGGTTCTGTTCTTCCTTCCTGATGGCTCATCAAATTTGATGGCCTGTCATCTGGTGGGTCTCTTCCCAATACACACCCATTTGTAATTGTTACATAGTCCATATTTCTAACTTAGATACAGAAATGATACATGCATACAAATTGGATAATCACATTCAGTAAATCATAACCTTTCCAATGATACCCATCTTGCATAAAGTATATCTCAGTTATGTCATATTCATATCATAAACATATTTTCATATAGAATATGGAGTGAAATGACACATAGAAATCTTCATAGGACACTGTGGTATAGAAGCCACCCATTTGGAATGATTTGAATATTATTCAAGGTTATGTCCCTGGTGAGGAATGCACCCAAACTACACATATGCTGATAAAACGTTTATTTAGAGTAGTGTGGTTCCCTGGATAGGTCTTTGGACTGGGAGTCAAAAGACCTGCTTCTATTCATGGCTCTGCCACTGATTTGCTGCATGACCTTGAGCAAGTCATCTCACCTTTTTTGCCTCTGTTTCCCCTTCCACTCTTGTCTAGTTAAGTTGTAAGCTTTTCAGTGCAGGGACTGCCTCTTACTATTTGTATGCATAGTACCTAACACAGTAAAACCCTGATCTTGGTGGGATGGTTGAAGCATCTATGTACTACTGAAATACAAATAATATAATAGTGATCGTATACCATGTCACATTTTTATTGTACTACTCTCTATATATGTATAATATGATCATTTTTTCCTTTGTGCTTACTTTATTTCCAAAAGCTCATCTCTTCCTTTATTAAAATGAAATACATAAATTATCACTGGGTGAAAATGTGACCACTACAAACTTTATGTGAGTGGGTCTTTGTCCAGCTATCAGGAAGAAAAGGGGTGTTACCCCTTTAAGGGCTACCTTACAGCCGGTGGGGAGAAGGGATGATCAGGAAGCAATCAGGGCCAGGTCAGAACAAGGACAGTGCATTTCCCTTTCTTTTGACTGGATGAGTGGGGAGGTATTGACACCCAACAAAGCCATGGAGAGGCCCTGTTTATCAGGATCAGGCTGGCAGTACCCATGAACTTAACAAAAGGATCAGGTTCCCTTTTGACCCATTGTGGGCATAATGCTAGTTGCCCTCTTCTTTGGGGGCCTGGGAAGGAATTTTCCCCTTACTATCAGATTGGCCAAGGCAAGGGTTTTTGCCTTCCCCACAGCTGGTCTGGAACCAGGTGGAAGTAGCAGGGGGGTAGGTAATAATGTTGCAGTTTTATAAATGAAGCTTGTGGTGGATGTCCAATTCAGATACTCCGAATGTAGGGGACATGGTTATAGGATAAAATGGATTGGAAAAGGATTTGAAGGAAATTATCCTTTCAGGGAACTGACTAAGGGGAGCATGGGGCTCCTATGTCTCATCAGCAGGGACCTGACCTTCCTCCTTTCCCTGTCCCTATTTCATGGAGCTGAAAAAGGGGCCTAGGGTTTCTATGACTGAAACTATTGGGAGCCGAACCCCTCTTTCCTACACTGTACAGTTTGTTGCTGGATACTCCCAGATATAATAGGTCAATGAAGTTGTGTGAATAAACCACATCCATGGTCTCCTGACTTTCTTCCAGCATGCATGGATAAGGAGCTTCTAGTACCAGGGACATGCAAAGTCACAGTGACATTTATAAATATATTTTACACCTTTCAGAAGAGAATATCTTTCTGGGGCCCCCATGGCAACTGCCATGTTGCTGTGTGCTGCATTATCAGATTTATGTCATTCTGATGAGATAGTCCACTTGGAGAAGCCACTGAGCAAGAAATAAGACAATAGTTTGAAGGAAGCAGCTATTTAAAGTTATTGGTGTAAGGATAATTAGAGACTGGCAGTTATCCAGTGTCATTAAGGGAAGGTTGCCATAGGGCAGATGCAACAACTGACTGTTTCCCTCAATGCTAAAAAACATGTATCTGTCTTCTTTCAAACTGTTCTTATTTTAGCTCACATCTGCCCCATATGCCTTGAGAATCTGCTATTGGGCCTGAGAAGTGCTACTGGGCTTGGTTTTTCTTTAAAGCAGATGCCATGTAGTGTATATGTCAGATGGGGGCAAAATGTCTCTTTCACATTGTCATTAACAGCGTTTTCATCCTTAGTATGCATTTGACAGCTAAATGCTCCATTTTTGCTGCTTACCTAAAGGAAACACAATGGTATTCAATAAAAAAAAAAGCCACAGGAGATAGTGTTTGTAGGCAACCCACTTAATGAAATGTTTTAATATTTAAATTTAAAAAAAACCAAACTTCTCAATGTAATCCCTCTGGCATCTCAGCCTTAAAATCCCAGCCTAGGCTGCTGCAGTGGGAAGGCTTTTACTTTTTTCTTTCTGGGTGCACTAGTAATCAAAAGGAAAGGGTAAGTGGGCTGGAATTTGATAACTATATAGTTCCTTTGCTATTTTCAAAAGTCATGCAGGGCTGATCAGGCACATTTTTACAAGCTGTGTGAAAGTCAGCTCAGGGATGCTAGTTTCTTTAGTCTTCCTCCTCCTCCTCCTTCTCTCTCACCTCAACCAGGGGCTCTCCCATGATCCATGAAGCGCCCACTGCTCTCATCCCTTTCATCTTCTTCCTATTTTAAGGAAAAAACTCGTGTTATTGCTTCTGCTCTCAGACCCAGAACTTTGGCCTTTGAGAGAAGTACCATGGGCAAAGGGGTGTTACACTGTTCACCCATCCCAGGCAATAATGTAGGACTCTATTACATATACTGTATTCATGGCCAGTGCATTTTAATTTGTCAAGGCTTTTACATTCACCACTGAAAAGACATCATTCTTATCTATTTTACACTGTGGAGTGAAGTGACTACTTCAAAAATATTCATTTTGATTTTATAGAGGTTCTTATTCTGCGCCCATCACCCTAGTATCTGAGAGCCTTCCAGGAGTGCGATAAGCAACAAGAATCCTTGCCACATGCAATTCTTCCCATTTTTCCCCAGGGGAAAAACTCCATCTGGACTTTTGGTAATGTTTTGTTTTCTGTTTGTTAATGTCTGTGGTGCTATAAGCCTCTTATTGAAAACAGGTTGAAGAAAACAGGTTGCTTGTGCAGGAGACAGAGATCTCTTAGAAGATGGTCCAAGTCTGTGGAACGAACTCATGCAGGATCTAAAAACCACCACACACCTCAGCACTTTCTGTTCTAAGTACAAGACAGAACAGAAAGTGCTGAGGTGTGTGGTGGTTTTTAGATCCTGCATGAGTTCGTTCCACAGACTTGGACCATCTTCTAAGAGATCTCTGTCTCCTGCACAAGCAATCTTTGCTGTTAGAGTAGATAGTTCTGCTGTGCCTGGAGAGCAGAGTTATTGATGCAGTTTTATCTCAGAGCTGTAGGGATATCAGTAAGCTACTGGAATTTGAACCCATGATATGTTACTAGTTCTCCTGGTGGATGCATGGAAATGCTGAATAAGAGTGAATTGATCTTTATGAAAATCTGCAAGTGATAAGCAACAGAGAGTCCTGTGGCACCTTTAAGACTAACAGATGTATTGGAGCATAAGCTTTCATGGGTGAATATTCACCCACGAAAGCTTATGCTCCAATACATCTGTTAGTCTTAAAGGTGCCACAGGACTCTCTGTTGCCTTTTACAGATCCAGACTAACATGGCTACCCCTCTGATTCTCTGCAAGTGATGTTCTTTCTGATGGAGGTACAATTTCCCCACTATCACCCTTTGGTTACATCCTGTCAGGAAGGACTCAGACCCAGTGCATTCCCAGTGACCCATTTCCTTCAGATGGGGTAGCAGTTTCACATGGATGCAGCGAGGTCCAGGAGGATGAGAACAGATGTCTGCTTTCTATCCATTACCAGCAGAGATCATCCATCAGTGCCACTAATGCTGTTTCCTTTCCGTGTCTTGGATTGATACTGCCTTTGGAGGGTGTGACACAGACATGCCCAGGAGGTACCCTGGCAAGTATATTACCTGTGTGTTTGACCATCTTCTCAATATTTAATTGAAGAAGGTCAAGTATGGCTTCTGCCAAAAGCTAAGAACTAATTGATTGTCATGCTTTGTTTACTGTCTGGTGCAGGTGAAGACTTGAGCATTTACAAATGAACTCCAGGGGAGCTCTCTCTCTCTCTCAGTGGGAACCCTCTGGGCTAAGAGATCTGTAACCAGGGCTTACATTTATCCACAGTCATCTGAAACCCCAAGCCCTGGTGCTCCCCACGGGCCTGAAACCCTGAGATCCTCTGCACTGCAGCTGAAGCCCAGAGCCCCGAATGGGGGAGGAGGTGCACTCTAGAAAATAGTCTCTGAATTTAAACCCTGCCTGTAACCCTATAAGAGCAGAAGAAATGTCACAAGTTGTTATCCTTTACAGAGGAGAAACTCTGACAGCAGGGGTTTCTGATGAAAGGTGGATTCCAGCTTTCTGAACTGGACAAGCATTGCAAGAACTGACCATTGGGTGAGAAATACCTTATTAGACAGGAAAATAAATTGTTAATAAGTAAAGGCTATAGATTGCATTTTATGTTTTTGTTTCACTTGTAACCTTATGTTTCCAATCCCTTATACTTGCTTTTTATTTGAATCTCTATTTCAAACTCTGTTAAATGAACTTCAATTTTGTTTTACTATACACACATCTAAGTGCCTTGTGCTAGAGTGAGTGTAGAATGGAGGTAAAGCCAGTAAACTGGGGTACACTGCTTCCACACAAGCAGCAGATTGGTGTATATTGCGAGTGACCAGAAGATAAGGGACTGGACACTCTAGTATAACAAAGTAGAGCATGTAAATTGTTAGCCTGCAGAGGGAAAGAGTAGGACTTACAGAGCCCAGAATGGAGCCCCTGTGTTGCCAGCAGCCTGCGGCTAGGGAGAGTTTCCTGTAGTGAGCATCAACAGGGATCTCTTCTGCTTTAAGCAGGGGGTAATGATTCACCCTGGACACCTTGGGTAACCCCAAAAAGTGTCACTGTGGGAAGAATTTGAAGGTGACCCTTTGTGAGCACCTCTATGAATGGAATGGAAACCTCAGGAATGGGAGGTTTGATACTGGGCAGGAGTTAGCCAGGTCTCATCTATCCAGGGTGTGCTTCTTCAGTGTTAATTGGACTGCTGTATATTTGGAAAGGAAGATTCCTTCACTGAAAGAGATATTTTCTATTTCCATCGATAGGTGCTCCTGTTGTTTGTGACCCTCCTTCATCAGCCAGGAAGGGCAAGGATCATAGTCACATACATATTGGGTGTTGAGATGAGTCTCCTTCAGGGTGTCCAACCTGTGGTATGAATGGGCTGAACTCAAGGAATGATGGAGGGCTGTCCACTGGTCAGCATCAGAGTTAAAGATCTATGTGGACTGAGAAAGCTTCATGCAGGTGGGTGATATTTTCAGCCAAATAGGATAATTCTTCACAGCACTTGTTGCTGGGTTCTGCTGGGAGCTGCGGACAGTCAGCATTGATCAAGCAGTTTATTACCCTGAATATTTCCTTAGGGCAGAATTTTGAAGCTTTGATGGAGGCAGAGAGGAGAGCTCTCTTGGCCTGTAATCCAGTCTTTTGGTAGAGGTTACTAGAAATTCTTAGTGTCTTAGCCTGTCTTTTCTGCCTTCTTTTTTCACTACCAGCACTGAAGCTGATGTTCTCCACTCTTCATCTGATGCAGGATATCTCAAAACCAAGGTATTGCAGGGTGACACTGGCTCTTTAAGAGGTAGTAGGGCCAGTGAATGTGTGCCTTATCACACTCCGTACATACCAATTTGGCCAATTAATTGGGTTTAAAAGAGGGCACTTGGGCCCCAGGGGAAGAGAGACTGTTCCTTTGGTGAGTCAGGACCTGGATCAGTCAGCATAAGGGAAGGAAGTGAGAGTTCCCAGAATCAGGAGACTGTGGTTCCTGGGAAAAGGCTGAAGGCAGAAGAGCAGCAAAATGAGTTTGCTGGCTGGTGTCTTCAAGCCAGAGAGCCAGGGCTGGAGAAGGCTGAAGGCCAAGGAGCAGCAGAGGAAATTGTTTGCTGTCTCTAAGGCAGAGAGCTGGAGCCAAGGGCTAGAGAGGGCTGAAGGTCAGAGAACAACAGAGCGATTTACCCGCTGATATTTCCAGGGCTGGAGAACTGGACCCAGAGGGACCATGAAAGAGAAGGGGGAGGGAGTGAGAGATGCTCCCCAGGTAGGGGCACATAAGATGTAAATCCTGGCCCTGCACCCAGTAGGGGTTACTGTGAAGGGAGAGACACTTTGTAGCCTGGACTCTATAGAAGCCCAGCTGAGAGAGGCTGCCCAGTGGTTGGACTGAATCACCATTTTCCTTGGTCACTTCATCTCATCAGCCATCTAATATTGGACTAAGGCTGGCTGGCTCCTGGTCTCACAGCTGGGCAAGTAACTTGCATGACTGTAACTTTCCCAGAGTCCTTTCATTCCAATGAACCTTGCATCCGAGGACCTGCTTTCAGAAGCTGGTATATTTCAGACCTCATTACTAAGACTTTAACATTCACAAGCCCATTCTCTCACTTGATAAACATATGAAAGAGGCTGTTTGAGCTACTGGTGCAAAGAGAGAATGGCTGGGTTCTACCCAGTGGGTTAGCCACTGGCTATGACCTGGGGCAAAACACTTTATATTATATGAACAATAGGGATAATGCCTACCTCATAGGTATTGGTTTGAGGATTGTAAGTATAAATTAAACAAAAAATCCTGTTATCCACTTCAATATAAAATATGTGCAGCAGAACAAAATGACAGTTTTCAGCAGAATGAGACTCTCTGACATTTAAAATATCATATATAGAATATTTTATTGTTAGGAGAAGTTTCTGATTTTAGTTCAGCTCAGGCATTTACAACTCCCCTTCCCACTTCCTTCCCATTCCCCTCTGGAGCAACAGTCAGGAACTTGTGGCTCAAAATCAAGAGCAAGGTGCAGACAAATGAATGGTGCCAGGACTTAAACCAAAGTCTTCCTGAACAGATTGTCTAACAGACTGGAGTGATAATCTTCAGAGCCACCATGCTGGCTTGCAGATTGCTGTTTTAAGTGGCTCCAATTATTATGGTGATTTGGCAGCAGTTCTTAAATTGGAGTTAGGGTTTCAGAGTCCAGCTGCACCAACTGAGCCTAATTGAATTATCCAGGATGGGGAGCATAAACAGCAGAAGAAATTCCATTGGTTAAAAACTAATTTTTGAAATTTAAGACATAACTAGCTAAAAGCCAATTAATGGGAAGTAACTGGTTAAACCAACACATTTACCTCTGATTAATTTGGCAAGAGGAAAGCACTTCTCCAACCAAACAAAAGACTGATTCACAGATACAAGGACCTATTTTAAAACTAGACTAGGTATCTTTAATTTCCACAGTATTTCAAACTTAGAAACATTCAAAAAATAAGTATTGAGGAATGTAAAGCTCATACAGTGTCTGATTAGTGAAGGAATTAGTATTGGTGAGGCATACAGTCATTAAGTGGTAAACCTGCTTTCACTGAGAAGCAGACTGGAGGACATAAGGTGTCATAAAACAAAGCAGAAAAAGACAGCATTAAAAGTCTCTAGAGCACAGAGTACTCACCTCTGCAAAAACAACATGGTGACTGGTAGCAGGAAGAAGCAGAGTTCAACCCAGTACCTAAAATTTGTCTAGAGAATGACACAATCCATATTATTACTACCTTTTAAAGATGCTTAGAATGGGTATGAAAGATTGTGGGCTAAATTCTTACCTCACATGCACATCTCCTGCTAAGGTCAAAGGGAGTTGCATATGGGCATTTGAGGGTAAAAATTGCCTCAGTGAATGTAGAATCATAGCAAGAGAATGTGAACCCGTCCTTAACCCAGTATCCATTTCTGACAGCAGTGTATGCCTGCAAATAATAGATTCTGCAGGTTTGAGCCCACAATCAATTGCAGAGGCAAGAATTAGTAATTAGATGCCTATGTGCCTGACTTGCAAATGCACAGAAGTAGTTAAATATCTAGCTATGAATATATGTGACCAGAGTCTGAATGAGCTCTCCCCCTGAGATCTAGTGATGAACTGGAGAAAAGACAGACCTACTCTGCCTAGGTGTTCAGTGGACAGAGTCATCAATTTTTACTAGTTTTGGGGGTAAACTTACACCACGGGAAAAGGAATGTTATCCTTATTGTATGAGCAGCAGAACTGTACTTAGCATGCCCTGACTGAGGGGGTCACCCTAAAGTGAACCTCACTTGCTAAGCAGGGAGTAGGGATGCCAAATCCTAGTGAAAGACAAAGGGGTTCTTACCTGGGGGTGTGGATTCAGCCTAAAGAGTCCTAGACACCATTTGACCCTCCCCGTCCAGTGTTTAAAGGCCGAGCTGATGAGATTCAATTGAGAGTCCTTGTTTCTGTTCAGTGCTATGTGATGGAAGCTCAGGACATGGCATCGCAGGAGTGGCAGTGAGCAGCAAGCTGCAGCAGTGACAGCAGCGGCAGAGCTGAGTGGGAGCAGAGATAACAGTGGCAGGGGTGGCAGTGATCAGCCAGCGGCAGCGGAGAAAACAGCAGCAGCAGTGGTGAGCGGTGACAGAGTGCAGTGGCTGCAGCAGCAAGAAGTGGCAGTTATTATAAATAATCCCTTACATGAAAATCCATTACAAGTTTACGATTCAACATTATAGTGGATCAGAAAGTGAATACAGGCCAACAATGTGATGCATTCTGGGGTGTATTAACAGGAGTATTGTATGTAAGATGGGACGTAGTTGTCCCACCCTTCTCAGCACTGGTGAAGTTTCTGCTGGAGTATTGAGTTCAGTTCTGCACACCTCACTTTAAGAAACGTGGAAAAATTGGAAAGCCCAGAGAAGAGCAACAAAAATGATTGTAAGGTTTTGAAAACCCAATCTATGAGGAAACTTTAAAAAAAACTGGGCATGTTTAGCCTCGAGGAAAGAAGATGACAGTCTTCAAATATGTTAAGGGCTGTTAGAAAGAAGACTGTGATCAATTGTTCTCCATGTCTGCTGAGGGTAGGACAAGAAGTAATTGACTCAATCTGCAGCCAGGCAGATTTAGGTAAGGTATTAGGAAAATCTTTCTAATTAAAAGGCTAGTAAATCACTGGAGTAGGCGTTAAAGGGAGGTTGTGGAATCTCCACCATTGGACGGTTTTAAGAACATGTTAGACCGTCCTGCCCGGCCCCTGAGCTCCCAGCCGGGGAGCCTAGTCCCTGGCACCTCCTCTGCTGGCACCTCCCCTGCTGTTCCCCCTGCTGGCACCTCCCCCGCCACTCCCACCACTCCCGCTGGGCAGCATGGGAAGCGCAGCTGGCTCTGGCCAGGTGTTGCGGCTGCGAGCTCCTGCTGCTGGTAAAGGGGTGGGGAGCGGAGGGTTGGGTAAGGGAGCGGGAGGTCCTGGTGGTCCTGGTGGGCAGTCAGGGAGGAGGGGGCGATTGGATGGGTCAGAGGTTCTGGGGGGGATGGGGAACAAGGAGGGTTGGGAGTGGGAGTCCTGGGGGGCGTGTCAGGGGGCGGGGATGTGGATAGGGGTCGGGAGGTCAGTCAGGGGACAGGGAGAAAGGGGGCTTGGATAAGGGGGTGGGATCCCAGGGGGCAGCTAGGGGCGGGGTATGGATGGGGTCGGGGCAGTCAGGGGACATGGAGCAGGGGGGTTGGATAGGGGGTGGGGGTCCTGGGAGGGAGTGATCAGGGGACAAGGAGCAGGGGTAGTTGGATGAGTTGGGGATTCTGAGGGGGGCAGTCAGGGGGTGGGAAGTGGGAGGGGGCAGATAGGGAGCGGGGGCCAGGCTGTTTGGGGAGGCACAGCCTTCCCTACCCAGCCCTCCATACAGTTGCACAACCCTGATGTGGCCCTCGGGCCAAAAAGTTTGCCCACCCCTGGTTAGACAAACAGCTGTCAGGGATGGTCTAGGTCAGGGGTTGGCAACCTCTGGCACGCTGCCTGCCAGGGTAAGCACCCTGTCGGGCCGGGCCAGTTTGTTTACCTGCCACATCCACAGGTTCGGCCGATCGCGGCTCCCACTGGCCGCGGTTCGCCGCTCCAGGCTAATGGGGGCTGCGGGAAGCGTTGCAGGCCGAGGGATGTGCTGGCCGCGGCTTCCTGCCACAGCCATTGGCCTGGAGCGGTGAACCACAGCCAGTGGGAGCCGCGATCGGCCGAACCTGTGGACGTGGAAGGTAAACAAACTGGCCTGGGCCGCCAAGGTGCTTACCCTGGGGAGCCGCGTGCCAGAGGTTGCCGACCCCTGGTCTAGGTATACTTGGTCATGCCTCAGCACAAGAGGCTGGACTTGATAGCTTCGCAAGGTCCCTTTAAGACCTATATATCTATGGTTCTATGTTGTTACAATATTCATGATTCTTTCCATCTTTGTCAACCTATTAATATGCCATATTTGAATTGGATAGAAATCTTCCACTAGTGAGAGCATGCACACTAAGCTCGCTATAGCAATTAATTGGACATTTAAGAATAATGGATGCCAGCAAGCTAGTGTGCCAGTTAACCACAGAGGGTGTACCTTTGTGCACAAATGCCATTGACTTGAGAGTTGCATGAAAGTGTCTAATAGCCAAATTTGATGACCTGTGTTTTAGAGAGCTGTGGGATTCCTTTTGTTTTGCAAAGAAACATAAAAAACCCACCTGCTATGCCCTTAGAGGAGCTAATAAACTGACTGGTGTTTTTTATTATATTGGTAATGTTAGCCTGGTGGCAATGTAATAAAATGACTACATAAATATGCCCCCATATCTCCTTCCACTTGCTGGTGTATATATAAGCAAAATCCTATGTTCAGTTATCCATAGTAACATACCCATTGCAGGAGGGATAGCTCAGTGGTTTTGAGCATTAGCCTGCTAAACCCAGGGTTGTGAGTTCAATCCTTAAAGAGGCCATTTGGGGCAAAAATCTGTCAGAGGATTGGTTCTCCTTTGAGCAGGGGGTTGGACTAGATGAGGTCCTCCTGATATTCTATGATCTTTGTGGAAGGGACCATATTTTTCTATGTAAGTACAGTGCTGTAGCAAAATGGGGCCCTGATCCTGTCTGGGAAATTTGGATGTCATCATTATATAAATTATTATTAATAATAATAATAACAAGTATTGACAGACTGACTCTGGTAAATGGAGGACAAGTTATTCTACCAATAAGGGGGCACGGTACAATTATATACTCTGGAAAACACTGCAGCTGTCCTCAAAATGTGAAATCTATATTTTTCAAATGTATTTCACAAAACAAATGGGTGAAAATTTGCACACAAATAAGAATGTGGACATTTTTCATAACTCTGTATTAATGTACAAGAAAACAGATGAGAACAGGGGAAATGCTAAAGAGCTACTATAGAACTAAAAACATCTGTGTTGGGCTTCGAATACATAGAAACACGGAAACCTATGAGTCAGGAAAAGCAAAGAAATAAGAAGGCCTAATTCTCCTCTAATGTACATAGGTGTCAATCAACAGTACTTGTTGAAATCAGGGCACACACCAGTCAAAACCCAGTGTAAATGAGAATAGATCAAGCCCCTTGTGTCCACAAGAATAAAGCAGGCTGCTTAGGGCCAACTCCAAATCTGCCATCACCACTCCCCATGGAAGGTACAAAGTAGCTAGATGTTGCTGGAAGAACATTTTACGTAACTTGCATCTCTGGTTTATACCTTCAGAGGAGAAAATACAGCATGTCATAATGCCATTTATTGTTGCACTATTTACATTATCTAATAAGAGTTTGCTATAAAGTGCAGAGAAGGGTCCTGATCCTAATTCCTTTCAAGTTAATGGGCTGTCTGCCATTTACTTCTATGGGAACAGGTTGGGACTTAAAATTATACACAAATTTATCAATCAAATATTAACAAATATATCACATTAATCAGAAGAGGCAAGAATGCGATAAAGTTGTGTAAACTATTTTCAAGAGGAGTTAGGCAGCCATTTGCCGGGGAAATATTCTGGAATACCTTTTCTAGATACTCTGGACACACTACTTTATCCATTCTCCTTTGTTCTATTCTAATACGCTTATATTTTCCTATTTTGTTTGATTTATTTTTACATAAAGTTACTACTATGTTTTAGACTGCATTTTAATCCTGGTAGATTGTGAGCACATATACTTGTTCCACATTGCCATCTATGAGTTCTGCAGTATTTTCTCAGAGACATTGGTAAAATGTTTATCCATTGAACTCACTCAAGGAAGGGTTTAGATTAGGGATTGGTCAACAGGTTCGGATAAAATAAAATGATGATATCTCAGAATTTCATCCTAACTCCAGCTGCAAACAGTACTTAAAACACAGACCAGTCTATGAATCCCTATTGATTAATTTATCTGAAAAGCTCCTATGCACATTGCTCCAGGGAAAGTAGCATAAAACTCTTAGTCTGTTACATTTATGCATTTCTTAAATATTTATAGATTGTTTTGTGCACAGGTATAAAGTGCTACAAGAACTGCAAGTACCTTGATGAGTCAAGCCTGCCTGTATTTGTGTCTGTTGGTAAGAAAGACTGAAACCAGTAATAAAGACATGGAAACTTGTTCACAGTATCAGCCTCACAGCAAAACCTCTCTTTTTAAAGGTAGAATAAAGTATAAATTCTTGCTTCTGAATTTTTTCTCCCCAATCCATTCTATTTTTTTTTTAAATTATGTGCAAAAATAATATTAAACAGGATGAGGGTACCCTCACACCAAAGGAAGCTGCTGCCTGTCACCTCTAATTACTCTTCTCAAAGAGGTTCATAAATAGTCCACTGTAAACTTTTCTGTCATAACTGATGAGCTCTGTGTATTCTGAGTGGCAGATGGTTTCAACCAAGCACATTCTTTTTTTCTGAGCTGAAAACCTCAGCAATGAAACTGTGGTGGGAAAGGTATAGGGAAACATGGAGTTCTGCATCGGCATTAAAAATAGATCAAGGCCAACTCTGCATTCAGATGAAGTCAATAGAAGCCATGTTAGCCAATAGAAGCAAGCAGAATTTGGCCCTAAAAATAGTTCTCTTGGCAAAACTAATGAATATGCCTCTCATTGTTCTTTTATTTGTGTAGCTTGTTTCCATTCCAGAAATACCTCATGCATCTGCATCAAATGAATTCTTAGGTTATTGCAAAGTGCAATTTGAAGAAAAAAAGTTTGTTATTTTTTTCTCTTATCTTTCAGTCACTTCAGGGGCAACCTAACTATGTGTGGCCATGACCTCTTGTGATAGCTAAATTCCGTTGGAGCAATACAACTTTCAAACCTTAAAGTCAGACCTGTGTGTTCAGGAGACAGCTTTCTCAGTGACTGGGCCACAAATCTGTAACTCATTCCTTGAAGAGAACAGGATGAACATGAACCTCAAAGTATAATGTGAAACCCACTTCTTCAACCCAGCCTTCCTGTAATACCACAAAATCAAAACAACATGAATAGAAAACTGAAAAAAGCCCAGTCCCTAATGACTAAGTTGTTCTTATTAAGGCACAGAGAACTGTACTTGACAATTACATTATTTTTAGTTTTACTTTATGTCCACAGGAACAAGAGCCTACTGTAAACTCCAGCTTGTCACTGTGTTCTGACGTGTGTGTATAATCCCAAAAAATTGCCCTCTAAAATGGAGGATGAACTTTGGTCTCTGCAATTATACCCACATTCTCACATAACAATAACTGTTGTTACACTCCGAATGGAAGGAGGAGAGAGAACTATCGCTTGGTGTGCACACTTTATAACTTTGGAAGATGCTTTAAGAGAAGCTAGATCAGTGGTGGGCAACCTGCGGCCCATGGGCCGCACGCAGCCCAGCAGGGTAATCTGCTGGCTGGCCGCCAGACTGTTTGTTTACATTTGCATGGCCGCCCGCAGCTCCCAGTGGCCGCGGTTCGCTGTTCCTGGCCAATGGGAGCTGCAGGAAGTGGCGTGGACCGCAGGGACATGCTGGCTGCCGCTTCCCGCAGCTCCCATTGGCTAGGAATGGCAAACTGCGGCCACTGGGAGCTGCGGGTGGCCGTGCAAATGTAAACAACCTGTCTCATGGCCCACCAGCGGATTTCCCTGATGGCCTGTGGACCGCAGGTTGCCCACTTCTGAGCTAGATAAACAGATAGATCACAGGTTCTCAAACTGGACCACACAGTACTTCTACAAAGGTAGGTCATATGACGCTGTTTCTCCTCATTTGAAAGAAACAGAAAATATGGATGAAGAAGATAAAATGAAGCACAAAAGCAATTTTAGTAAATGCCAGTTTTTTCATATTGTATTAAAGACATCTAAAATATCAATATTAATCTTGTTATTTTTCAATGTAATTGTGTAATTTCTGGGGTGAAGTTATAAGATCATAAATTACTTGGCAGGGGCTTATATGATCACTGAGAAGAGAGAAAGTGTCCATAAGACAAACTTTCAATCAAGACATGTTTCACACTGAGTCACTAGGGAACTGTGAGAGTAGACAGATGGCTTCAGATCACCAGATAGTCCCTGGATCCCCAGTCAGGCTGCATGAGAGTACCTCTGTGGATAAGCAAAATTAATGCTCCTCACATGCATAACTATCTAGAACTCTATGCAGTTCCGTAAAAAAGGCTGAGCTAATCCTCAAGAAGATGCCTTAAGAAAACAGGGCACTTTCCATCAATGACACAGCTCCCTAATATATATCTCCCTAGAAGATTTTCTGTTATCCACATTGGTAACCCCTAATTTGGGGGAGTATGGTGGCTGGAAAGAGTGTCCATCCTGGTTTCAGATCACTATCTCTTTCCACTAAACTATCTAGACCATTTTACCCTTCTTCCCCTCTGGCTCCCCTTAAGGGAGTAGAGAGGAGAAACCTATCAGAGATAGGTATTATACACTGAATAGAAGCACTGTTCAAAAACCAAGGGGCCAAGCTGGATTCTCACCAGCAGTTCTATCCAAGTTCCTATACCAGAATCATCACTGTAGTATCAGAGTTCCTCTCAAGGGATGGTAACCAAAATCATCTCCACAACTCAGTTCGGCCAGCAGCAGAATCCACTCTGGGGTGCATAGAGCTTGTATTTTTAGCCCAGTGCATTATACCTCTCTACAGGGTATCTTTTATGTGTAACCCCTCCTGGAATTCTCTAGACTGAGTCTCCTGAGGGTCCTACTCTATGTACTACAACAATAATTGCTACCAGAGCCCTCTGACACCATTTCCCATCATGACTTGAGTCAGGAGTAGGGATAGGATAGACTAGAAAGTTCTGCAGAGGCCAATAGGGAGGCTTCTTCATGGGGTGACCTGGACAAGCAGTTTGTGGGTTCAGTGATGAGCCAGGACTGCTCAGACCCTCAGTGGGCATGGATAGCCTGACTCGGAGTGAGACAAAGAGACTAGGTTAAATTTCATTTTTGATCTTTGAGTTTGGGAGCTGAGAGAGAAGCAGAGCAACTCAGGAAGTTTCTGATTAATTCCCTCTCCCAACAAAGAGTATCTTTGAGAGATCTGCATGGGTGAGGCAGTTCCAGCATCATGGAAACCTGCATCCAGAGTGGCAGAGAACCAGCTACTGAGAGCCAGTCGTGATGTCCATGGGACCCCAAACCAGGGAGCCATTGAGCCTGATAGGAGCCAGGAGAAGAATCTTCCTCACCAGAGGGTGGAGATAATAAGGAAACCCTTTTTGTTTAAGCCAGCCAATATTCACAGCACTGTAGCACTCATCGCAAGACTCAACCTCACCATATAGTCTGCCTGGGAAGATGCTGTGTAGGGAGCTGGAAAGATTTGTAAGTTTTGACAGGTAAGGCATTTATTGAGGTGTCAATGTTTAGTATTTATCAGTTAACCCTATCCCTTTCCTTCCCCAACTATTACTTTCCTGCTCCAAAAAAAGGGCCCTTTGTTATATTGTTATTTTTGGGTGTGTAATTTCTTTTCTGGGGTTTATGTTGATGCACTGCATTGTTTCTTGTGTACTGGATTTAATTCTCCTTGCCAGCAGTGCTAGCATTATTCATTCCCTCCAGGGGTGGCATCTCCAGTGTCTTGGGCACAGTAAGGAGTCACCTTGGGTGGAGGCACCAGGCATCACAAAAAAGAAGCCAAGACACAACACACGTGAGGAGAGGGGAGAAGCCATTCCAAGAAGCAAGCATAAAGGAGGAAGCTTTAGCCATTACTTGGGGGAGGGACTACCTATGTTACACACTTTTTGGTATGCATTTACACATTCATGGTTGTCATTGTACCCACTCACAGAGTATGGAATTCATTCAGTCATGCAGAATATCTTTTGCATGTGTTTAACCAGCCTCGGAGTGCCTGTGTGGTGGTGTGGGAAGAGAGTCCTGCTACACAGAAAATAGACTTTTTGCTCAACATTTTATGTGAAAGCAGCAGTGGAAGAAAAAAATGACCTTTCAAAATTTGGTAGAAGGGTCATCAGACATATTCAGTCCACCTGGGCTTTGTCCATGGCTAGTGAGGTAATTTATTATTTAAATGAGTGGATATTAAATAAAATATGTTTCAAACCTAAAAGATATTGTCTTTCATGTACTAACTGTTCATGAGATGTGTCAGTGTTTTGTGCAGTACCTAGAACTTTCAACTATGTTTATTTTTTTAAGTGTAAGTATAGTTATAGGCATTTTTGAATGCAAATATGTATATATGACTTCATGCAGAGATCCAGTAACAAAGACACAGTTGACCAAAAAAGTAGATTAAGGCAAATTATACGTTTCAAGAGCAGACACTTTACTATGGCACAATAGTGATGGATACCATGTTAAGCATTTGGAAATAGAAATGAAAATCTAATAGTCTAGCAGTTTCTATGGAAATTTAAGATTTAAAGGTGAATCTTTAAATATTTAACTTATCTTTTTCATCTTAAAGTTTTTTCTCTCTAATGCATTTCCTTCTACATGAGATACAGTGACTATCCTTTTGAAGATTGAACATTGTGAGGCTTTTTTATTCCTGTAAAATTAACCTATAACTCATTGTTACCTTTGGAATAGCATCTTTAACAGTAGTAATAGTTTCCACTATCCTTATTTATAGCTTATTTGGATGGTAAGAAAGTGCATGGGATAATAAAGTACTTATTTCTGATAAGGAGTACATATATTTCAGACTGAGATTATGTCTCAGTTAACGGCTACTGCATGATCTTTATTGCTTAAAGTGGATGATTTTTGAGCTATTTTGTAATATTAATGTGTATTGTAGTATTAAATATACTTTTTCAGCTCCATGCTCTTACCAGTAAAATTATGAGAGTGCAGGTTCTTTCTTATTAACCTGTTACACCAATAACAATAATTTCTTACATTTTACCAAGGCAACTAATCTAATTAATAACTTGAAACGCAGTTGTATGCTCAGAAAAGAATGCAGCTGAAGCAATGAAGACAGGACTGGGAGAAAAATGTGGTTATAAAGGAAGATTTCTGCCAGAAATTCTGGAAATTATTTACACTTCTTAGTTATTCTCTGGAAAAGGAGATCCAGTGTACGTTTTTGTATATTGTTATAACTGTACATGCTGCAGTTCATAACAGTGAGGAGCACATGAGGCCAGGGCAGAAAGAAGGGTAATAAACACAAATGAAAGGTACCTCGTGTTACCACACTACACTGCACTGAAATATCATGAAACCTTTTCTAAAGACAAACTTCCCCTCAAGTGCAGTAATACAGTCAGAGAGGAAAACAAAACAGACTTTATTTTATATACTTAATACCAGGAAAATACCAAAAGGAGTTCTGACACTGTTCATAACAGATAAAAATCTTCCAGAGGGGAAATTTCCTCTTTAGTGCTGGAGCAGAGTAGAATTGGAAAGCAATATGAGGAGCAATGGGCAAAGCCAAATGAAATCGGGTTTTAGGAAAGAGTACTTTGTTCTTTCCGTTACAGTGTCATCACTACATTTCTTGAACTCTTATTTTTGCACGATCTTCCCCTCACTAAAGCAGATGAAGTCTTTTGTACTTTTGGTGCTTTGCTGCTTTAGCAAGTTGTTATTGATTGGTTCACTAATGCAGAGGCCTCAGCGGTGTCCTCTTTATTATCTGTTAGATAATGTTTGTGACCTCTGAGTCATTGCACATTCGAGATTTCTTCTGAAGCCTGTATCAGTCATATAATTAAAGTGTTTTACAAACACCTTAGTAATTTAGCTAAACTAAGACCCATGATCTTTAGGCCACTTGCTGAAAATGAATGTCATACTGTTGTTTCCCTGTTTCTCTTAACTTTTGAGTACTCGTTTGATCTTTCAGCTATCTCCCATCAATAGCAGCACCTAATGCAGAACTCAGTTACTTGGTAATATGCTGTACCATGGTAAGCACTATCATCCTATTATCCCCCTGTTTAGAAAGTTGAACTGGCTCCCAGTTAAGATATGGGTTAATTTCAAGATGGCCCACAAATCTGTACTGCTATTAACAAGATACCTCTCAACATTTGGTAGATTAGCCTTACTGAAAACCTGCAACAGGAAATACTATAATGGAGGTCAGTGGCAAGTAATGGGGGTCAGTAGCAGTCCTGAGTTTTATCAACTGTTTCCTGGAAACTGTATTAACTGGTAACAGAGTAGTTCAGATCTTTGTAGACTTGTGATTTTACCATGCACTTGCTACCCATGAACACAGTTTTCAGTAGTAGTTTTTGTGGGTATCGATAGTGTTACGTTAACTCTTTCTGTTGTCCTGAGCCAGTCCTAAAAATGTTGCCATATCCACCCACTCAGCCACTCCACCTACAGGAAACAAGGAAATATTTTTTTATAACCTTGCTAGCATCATCCCATCTAGGTCACTTGACATTAGTTTCTAATTCTGCAAACAGACAAAACTAAACACAAGTCTGCTCTGACCTAAACTAATGTATGTTCAGAGTAGCCCTATATCCTGAGTAACTCTAATGAAGTCAGTGGAGTTACACTGGATTTACATCAGTGTAACTGAGAAAAAATTTTGGCTGATATGGCCTAGAGAGATTAGTGGTTTGTAACATAACACACAATCCAATCAAATCAAACAGAAAATGGTAAATGTATAGAAAAATAATTTGTGTATTCTTTCTTTCTCGCTCATTCTTTCTGATCTCTCAGTATTGTCCCTCATTCACAATTTCTCCAATCATCATCTCATAATGAAAAATTTGAATAAAGACAAAAAGATGTAAATCAGATTATTTTCTCTAAATTACTAAATGTGCTTTCTGTTTGACTATTTCATATTTCACTATATCAGAATAATAATTAACTCCTAATCATCTAGTATCTCTTGTACCTACCTAATAAAGAGTAGTTTATTTCCACTTGAATTTACCATACAATATTTGTGTCTCTAACAGATTTCGGTGTGCTGCTTTATAAAAAGTGTCCTAATATAAGTGGGTTTAGCATTTTGTTTTTGAGGACCAGTTAGCTCAGGAGATTGTAATGTCTACAGAACCTCCAGGTTACAAGTTGAAACGGACTAGTAGTGATTATCTGACAGCTGTACATGAAATGAGTTGGTGGTCGCAGTTATGGACATGTGTTCACATAGGTAAGAACCACTATTACAAGTGGCATTGCGCATTAATAGTGCAGTGTGGAAAACTGATGTGTCATTTTCTGTGCTTGTATAATCATTTTGTAGACAGATAGTGAATTTTAGATTCCATCAAAGTCAGTCTGATAATCTTTGTTTTTTGTTTTTTGTAATGCTTGAGTCCTATTCAGTCTTACCTATGTTTTGAAGAAAGTGAAGAATATAGACTTCTCTTTTGGGGTACAATGTATTATAGATTAAGTAGTCATCTAAAGTTCAGGAATCTGTCAGAACAAGTATCATATATCCTTTGATTTCTTTGTGTACCATATTACATAAAATACAAAAATGAACTCTTATTCTAGTATATGCAGTATATATTATTCTGTATACAACACATGCCAACACTACATTTGAAAACACAAAAATCCCTTTAATAAAGAATCAGGAACAGATATTTTGCTGTTTAGTAAAAAAAAAATATGCATGGTGGATTTTATTTCTCAATACTTGACCAAGTTTTAACATCTACTTGCACACATCTACACTTATATAACCACATGTATATTTTTTTTATTTTGAAGGCTATTACCCAAATGGTGCAGAGGAGGGTTGAGAGAAGAATATGAAGATATAGCTCAAGCTGATTTTTAGAGGAATCCTAAAGGGGCAGAACAAGGTAAGCAAAAGCAGCGAAGAGATACACCGTAACATATTAAGATATGAGGCTATTAATTACTAATATTTAGTAATATTTTCTGGGTGATTTGTTAAAAAGAAACCCTCAACTATTTGCCATCAGACATCAGTTTTCTAGGATATCTATGAGCATCATTTCCTTAGTCACTCCCTGAGGATAGTAGTGACACTGACAAATTATGCTTTTGGCAGGCAATGGTGATGATTGAGGCAGTGGGGTTTTTTCTGACTATTTATCATGTTACAACCTTTTTGAAAATGACAAGTTATTGTTTTCAGCTTCCTAAACCCAATACTTTAAGTGAAAACATTAGCTTTGTTTTAATAAATGGCTGCTTTAAACTAATGATTGTTATTCTGCAACCAGCATTTATCACAACTGTACCTCTGGTTTTCTACTACATGGTAATTTGTTCCGAAGGTATTTTACTTTTGTATACAGAAGGGCTAAAATTGAAAACAGCCTACACCCAAAAAATCCAGAGATCCACACTTTTCTTGATAGTTCAGTTTTTTCCCCGAGAGAAAAAATAGGATCTTAAAATATTTTAATTAGAAAATCGAAACTTTTAAAATAATTAAATATTCAAGATACCACATAAGACAAGAACACAGTCAAAGGAGCTCTTCTAATGTACACCGGCTAAGGTTCTACCCCAAGGAGTTTTCCATTTGCATATATCAAAACAAATAGGTAAACATCCCTTGTGACATGTAAAATAGAATAACTATTAGTAAATGTGTCACAACCATGGCTTCTGTGACAATAATATGGCATCCCCCCCCCCACCCAAAAAAAAAAGTCATGGTCTTTATCAGCTGGCTATGGAGGAAGACTCTTCCACAGTTTTTACAAATGGGGCTTTATATATGTTCAGTTAAGAGCAGTATATTTTAATAACTTCTAACATAGTTATACTAGTAAATGGTTATAAACATATAAATTGTAAAATAAAGGATAGTTATTTCACTTTTCCCATAGCTTCCCATGACAAACCATTTACTATTAATTCGAATGTGTACCATGTTGTTTCCTTTTTTAAACTAAAATTATGACCCCTTTATCTTGACAAAGCTGTGGCTTGTCCCATTTTTGACCTTGACAATTGGTCATAATATAATTGATGAGGGCCCCAGTGGCCTAATGGATAAGGCAATGGTTTTTTTAAGTCAAAGATTGTGGGTTCAAGTCCCATCTGGGGTGAAAAAACTCTTTTGGGGGAGAGGGATAGCTCAGTGGTTTGAGCATTGGCCTGCTAAACCCACAGTGATAAGTTCAATCCTTAAGGGGGCCATTTAGGGATCCAGGGCAAAAATCTGTCTGGAGATTGGTCCTGCTTTGAGCAGCGGGTTGGACTAGATGACCTCATGAGGTCCCTTCCAACCCTGACATTCTATGATAATATAAATAGTGTGTGAAACATTTATGTTGGAGTTTTAACCCACTCTCACACAGGCTGTGTTGTATTTGCACATTCCATCTTTTGTTGGCTGAGTCATAAGCCATTTTCTTCTAATACAGCCCACAGTAGTTCTAGGTCCCTTTCCAGTTCATATTTAGCTTTATGGCACAACTTATCATCAACATAAAGCATGTTCCATGGAGCATTTCCTCTGATCTCCTATGTTGTGGTGTCAATTACAATCACAAATCGGAATGGGCTTAAGGTTTATCCCTCATGTAGACCTACACTTTCAGTGAATGACTCACTGTAGCTGCAGTTGCTTCTCTCTACTGTTCTGCTATCCTAATACATGTCCATAATAGTCTGAACATATGTCTCTGGCAGATTGCATGACTGCTGGTACCACCATAACAATTCTCTTTCAATAAACTGTCTGCAGGAATATTTCCTTATGGCAGACAGTGCGGGAACGGGAGCCATGACACGGACCTGTAATGCTCACACTAGAAGTCCTTTCTGTCATGGTTAGTTTCATTGTAACTATTCTTAGGTGAAATTCAGTCGTGCATAGAGGGGCGCGTGGATTACTAATGACCTATGAGCGCTTAATGTAAATGTTGCACAGTGCCTTGTCCATGCCAGAGTACAGCAGTGAAACTAAGTAAGGATTGCTTTTGTTAGGAAATAATCCCAGGACTAGGCCCTTATTTTACATGAAGACAAGTTGTCATTAACTATTCAGATTTGACACCTCTAAGATTTCATCAATTTAGCCCTTATTTCACTCTGACACATAGAATGTTACTCAGAATAGCTAATTGTTCTTATCTCCTTTGTTGGTATTAATACACAGTCATTCAGAATGATATTGAACCTCAATCAGGAACATCTTTTGAGCTGATGCTAATTTGAAATGATGCAATTTAGAGTTGAGTTGAATCTGTGCTGACTTGCAAAATGCAGTTGACTGAAAACATCACATGCAAATGCCCCAAGGTTGATGTGCTTTTTCTTTGAGGAATGTTGGACATTATTTTCTCTGACAATGGAGACTAACTGGTTGTTTAAGATAACAGGCACAACAATCATTACAGGTAAAAATATGTACCAGGTTTTAAGTTTTTTTAAAGTAACACAACATTTGAAATATATATATTCACAAAAGTCAGCTTATGCTATTTGCTGTACACCTTCTGATTCATAAAAACAAGATTATTTTAACACCAGCTATTCCAAATATTAGTTTGCCTTTATAGACCTGTTTATCTCAATCTGAAATCCTCTCTATCTGGGATCCATTCCCATTTAGCAATATGGGAAAGGCAGAGTAGACAAGACCTTGAGGTTGAGAATCAATGTCCTAGAATGTGGTAATATTCCTGCACTGATTGAGGGAAAGCTGGGTACTACCATGTTTGGAAACCAGTATGAAGAAAAGTTATTATGCAGAGATGGTAAGCATATCAAGAAAATCTGGAGTGAAGTTGGAAAGAATAATAATTTTACTCTGTGTGTGTGTGTATTTGCATGGCTGCAGACACAGGGAAGAACACTGACCTTCTGTCACTTGAAGTTATGAAAGGTCATCCAAAAGTAACAGAATGAATGTGCTGCTGGACCTCATGGTATTCTACCTGAGGTGCTCAAAAGTTTATTGGAACTAGTGAGCATTTACCTGCATCAACTGTTCTTAAAATTGCAGGCATCAGGCAAAGTACCAGCACAATAGAAAGATGGCATCATGTGTCCCCGTACAAGGCCAAAGTATCTTATACCAAGTGTGACAACTACGGGCCGATCTTACTGTTATCAGTTCCTGGAAAGGTCTTTGTTCATGTTCTGCTTGGTTATGTAGCCATTCTTTAACACACACATAATTGTCCACAGCAATCAGGTTTCACAGTTGGGCAGTCGATATTAAACACTGTCCTTACACACTAGCTTCTGACTGAGCTGCACTAAGAATTTAACTGCCCATCTCATGTGGCATATATCGTCATATCTCACTTATGGATGCAAAAATGTCTTTGCAATGAGACAAAGTTCAGTGGACACTCTTACAGATTCAAAGCATCTAATGGCATTCCATATGCTCTGTCAGTGCTTACTCCTGAATAAACAGGGGTTTGACTTTGTGAAAAATGTCAATTCACAAAGTTCTGGGCTTCCTTGAATAGCTCATTATAGTCAAAACTGGTGTTACATGCTGTTTGGCCATGTTACCAGAATAGACAAAAACACCCCATGACACCATGCTCTCAAGCGCTCCTTCAATGCATGAAGAGGTGCACACCCTGACCATATCTCGTGCTGCCTGTGGAGCCACCCCAGAGTTTCATGGATTCTCAGGATTCAGTCAGATCTGTGAAATTCACTACATTATGCCTGGCAAGATGATATCGGCCATGGTCTCTTTGGCTGACACAATGGTCATCAGTAGACAGTGCACTCTTGGTGTTGATGATGATTTGTGTGTATGAATACACATAATAGTTTTCAGAAAGGCATTTTAAAAATATAAATGGCTTAGAGATTAACATCACAAGAAACAACTATACACAAAGAGATGTGAAGGAAGAAAAGAAAAAGAAATTTAAGGTAACATGTATGAATACCAGAGTGCTACAAATATATATCAGATTCTATGACAACTCTAGAGAAGTGAAAAAGTCCCAAGTCCCTCACACATTCTGAGCCCAAGTTTGCCTGATTCATTGATATATTTGTTGTGTATAAAAATCATTGTTTGATAGCAATATTGTATTGCTGGTGGATCAGAGAGCTTCAAGGAAGTAAACAGAGATTTCACAGCAGAAAAGAATAAATAGTGAACCAGAAAATGCGGAGTTATCTGGCCAGCTTTGAAGCCAGAAACTATCCTTCCCTGATTCCCCTTCTCAAAACCAGGTTTGAATACTATTGAGGATATAATTGTGGTAGTGGTAGGGTGAGGGAGAAGAGCTGTTCCAAGTCAGATGGATGGTGTTCACATTTTTGTGTTTGCACAGTAGCCAATAGGTAGGCATGGAATGCTCCCTCCCACTATACTGGCTTTGCTGTATAGGTAATGCAGAAGGTGGGGGCATAGCCCATTTACTCTCTGTCTGAATTTCAACATATTACTCCCCAAGAGGAGGCACACGGTCCCGAGTGCACAGGGACCAGAGGGACTAATATTATAAGTGGGCCCTATGCAGCTGCACAAGGGGAGGAAGCGTCTTCTTTGCTTCTCTACTCCTGCATGGCTATGTAGGGACTCCTCAAAAACTGGGCCTACAAGAGTAGACTGGAATGCAGATTGGCAGCTCATCTTGCTTCACTGAATTCATTTAATACCAGTATTTGTTAAACAGCCAAAAACAAAGGGTTTTAACAACAATCTCTTGGCTTGGCCTCTATATTGTGCATCATAACCTTCCCCAGGGCCTGAAAAAACAGAAGGAAAGCACTTTTCAGATGCGCTTGTTGTCAACAAGGTTGGAGTTGATACAAGGTTTTTACTTAATATGGAGGGAGTAATTGTATTTCCACAGTGACATCTAAGATGTTGCCACAAAAAATAGTTCTGAGTGTCTCTAAGTGCATTAGAAAGGATACCTGACCTATCTACATAGCTCAGAAGACATGGAGCTTCAGAGGCTCCCAAAGTTCATACCGCTTCATTTTTTTTCTTTAAGCTATTGTTACAAAAAATGCATTTAAAGATCACCATGGTTTTACTTTGTTAAGTGATCTTTATATAGCATTGCGATACATTTTTCACGGCTGCGTAAGCATAACCCATTTGTCCAACATATAAAGTGTGGGTCATGGCATTTGTTTATTCGTTATATAATTGGCCACTTTTCAACGCTACAATTAAATAGTATTTTTAAAACCGATATAGCTCTGTTTTCTTGGCCTGCCTCTCTGATATTCTTTGACATATCTTGTTTCCAAATGTCAGTGACCCTTCTTCTAGCATTAATAGTTTTAGCTCTATACTGATGGAAACTTTTGCAAGCTGCATGAAAGAAAGCACTGGGGGCCTGACACAAAGCCTAGGTCAGTGAAAAGACCCCCGTTGATTTATGGGCTTTGGATTATGCCATTTGTTGAACAAAATGTACAAATGTAAAAATGGGAAGGCAAGTAATGGACTAGTCGTGCAAGATGACAAAGAATAAGTACAGTACACATGTACTAGCAAATCATCATTCAAGTTGTTTAGGGATGGAAGGAGGCTCACTCAAACCCCATCTTTTTCTATTTACTGGGCCAAGATTGTCAAAAGTAACTAGTGATTATGGACGCCCAATCTGAGACTTTGTAAAGGGGCTGATTTTCAGAGGATGGGTGCTTAACACTTTCGGCTCATCAGTCCCATTGAAGGTATCACAAGTTGGGCTCCCAAGTATCAAGTACCCAATCCCTAGCCACTTTTGAAAATCTTGGCTGCACTGTCCAATATCTCTAAATCATCTCAAGTGATTGCTTGTCAAGTGATTGCATTCTTTTTACCAAATTATTTATGCATGCATTTTAATGTCATGTTATCAAAAGAAATAAAGAAGACTTTAAAAATACAGATGGTGGGTGTAGTTGAATGAGCATAGGGATGGGAAGAAATTCCAGGTTCTAGCCCTAAATCCACCAGTGACTCAGTCTGTGGTCTTGGGCAGATCATTCAACTTCTGTGTCACGATCTCCCTATGCATAATATGGGGATTATACGCACCCGAAGTAACAGTTCCTACACAATGAAGAACATTAGGTTGTGCATATTATATATGCATATAATATATAATGGTACCATAAACATTGTTTTATTTTAGAGTCCATTGACCCATCCAAAAGTTATTAATATCTCACATTTTAGTAATAATTTTAGCTTCTATGGCCCAAAGCATAATTTTGGATGCAAGGTTGTAATCAGTGTGACAGGTTCTCACTGTACAAGTTAAAAATATGAATCATATGCTAGGACAAAGTATCAATACACCAAGAAATGAACATAGCAAAATGAGGAATGCAGACTCACAATGAAAAGATTGAAAAGAATTAGAACCAGTTAGAGAGTATATCTATCTAAGCATATTGATACTTAGAAGATGAAGAGATAATCAAGTGGAAACTGAATAACATTGTTTTTAAAGTTTTTTGATATCTGTACACTGCCTGTGGTGGCATGGAGCTGAAATATGATCATTGTCCAGAAAGTTAGAGGTGGTCAGTTAGAAAGTAAAAGGTGAACTGTGATACATGGAAAAATATATTACTGGTATCATCAAGAGAGCTAGGAAAACAGACAGACGGATAAGAACAAATCGATGCCAAGGATGTAATGAGGACTGTGCTGATCCATGTGTAAACAAAGGTGACGGGCATTTGTAGATAAGCTTTCTAAAAATGTGTCTTGACTTTACCTGCAGAGTTTAAATGGAGAAATCATAATAGGAACAATAATGGAATTCACCCATAGGAAATGTTATGGTTCTTTTAGACAAATTAAAACAAAAATGAAAGTGTGAATTTAAAAGCATAAAATGGCAGTTGGATTCAGGTGCACAAATGGTACTGGAAACTGCTTTTGACTCGAGCTGGTAATAATGTCACCCATTTCAAATTTTGATTTCTTTATCAAAAAATTTAAACTTCAAAAAGGATGATGAAAGCTGTTATCAAAAATTGAGATGGGAAGGGGCTTGACATGTCTGAAGGTTGTTTCATATTGAAAATTAAGACAGATTCTGAATATTTTGACTTTTTGAAATTATATAAATTTGAAAATATAAACACTTTTTGAAAACAGCCTAATTTTTTACTATTATTTTGGGCAGCTCTACTTTTAACTCATTTTTATTTAAAACAACTGTCTAGATTTCGAGTTGCCCTTATTTTTGTAGAAGTTAATTTTTTTCCAGAGTTGTACAAAAAAAATGTTTTTGTTTGATAGCTATTTATATGAACATTTCCTTTGCTTTTATATTCCATGTGTTTTTACTTCCTGAGTTTCAAATGTAACAAATCCAAATACATAATTAAATACCAATCAAGTCTTCACATTTCCCCTGCTTTCCTATTGAACTATCAACTCACTTTGTTTTGGTCAAAACTGGACTGAGGTTCACTTACAAAGTTTATAAACCTTTGCAAAACCTTCAGACAGATCTGAGTTTTGGATTTGCAACTCAACTTTAACCCAAGTGAGTTTTGTGTGAATATTATGCATCATTTAAATATTTCGCATAATTCTGTTTTCTTAAGTTTTTCTTGGTGGTTTTCATTGTTAAAGGATGCTATTTGTACAGACTTTTACTTTTCATTTGGTCCTGCTTAAGTTTCTGTCCCCAAATGGTTCCTAAACTCTCCAGTGCAGCAAACTTGGTACAAGTTTGATGAAAAAAATATTGAGAATTCATACTTTATTTCTTTTTCATTTGGGCTGCTTATTCACCCCCATAGATTCCCCCCCCCCCCCATCTAGAGATGAGATGGATCTCTACAGAATGTAAATGCACTCACCCTTCATTGGCACTCACAGCCACTTACAAGGGGGTGCTGGCAAGCCATCTCCCAAGATTAATAAAATAACTTCTGCAAAGCACCTGGATTTCCAATTCAATCAATATAAAGTTGCTCCTAAAACCTCTCCCATGTTGCAGCACACACACAAGTGACAAATACCCCTGGATCCAGCCAAATTCAATTGTTTTCTAATAAATGTTATATTAAATATATCAAAACCCTTTCAGAAAAATACACTCCCTGACTGATGTAGCTGTGAGGTGCCCTTTCTCAGAAAGCTCCGAGATCAATCTGTCAGTGATTGAATCTTACACAGTTTGATTGAGGTTTCCTTCCTTCCTTTTTTCCCCCCTGCCATGCCTAAGACATGGAAGTTTGGGACTTTCTTTGACCTGTTTATAAATAACCTAGATCGCTGCCCTGCAGTCTGTTCTTCTCTCTTTATCAACATTTAATGGAAAGGAGAGAAGTGGAAAATGCATGCTGTTAGCTATTATCTTTACAAATGACTTGCTAGCCTTTTATTTGTCTTCTCATGCTTCAAACACTCAAAGGGCATTTTCAGAATTTCGCTAGATGAAGGTTCAATCCTGAAATGACTTGACAAGCTGTATCTTCCTTAAGAGATTTTGACACGATATTAAGCCATAGTTACAAGCCAATACTTGAATGTGGAGCCCTGGGGAAATCTTTCAGAACTGGAACACAACATTTACAGCAGGAGGCAGGTGTCTGCATCAGTGAAGCAAACAACAATGTGATATATTTAGTATAGAAAATGGAAGCAAAACTACTGTCTCTTTACCACTGGGGACAATGGAAGAGGTTGGATGAGAAAAAAAAAATCCTTTTCAGCCCTGGAGAATGTTAATTTACTGACAGAATGAAATATAGTCTCATCACGGCAGGTGCAGCAAGTGCCAGGTGCTGTTCACAATATTGTCTTTGAATTTATGTGTTTCCTTACCAGTGAGAGGATGTGAAGCAGCTGTCCTGGCCATGTGGAGAGAAAGCAAAGAGCTTTTAATTAGCAATAAGAGGGCTTTTAATTTCTTTTAGGAGCCTTCTTGCCTTGCACTTGTATCAGTATCTCAGCAGGAGCTTTGTGCAACTCCAAAAGCACCACGAAAAATCAGGAAAGCAATGTGTTACAGCGGATTTAGAGCACAAGTTAAAGCAGGGGCTGGGTATAAAAGCTTAAGGAACTCTTGGCAAGTTTGATTTTCAAATTAAGAAACAAAATTTGCAGCTGAGTTACTACACAAAGATTAAAAAATGTTATTCAAATCCAAAATGGAAAGAGGTTCACATCAAATTAGATGCAGAGATAATAGTATTAAATGCACCAGTTTTATAAAATTGTTCCAGTACAGTAGAGCCTGCATAAACCTCGGGACTAATGTAAACACTAATGCAAACCAAATTCAGAGGTTTACCTCTGGATCTCAGTCAGCCTAAATCAGTGTAACTTTCACATTGAGGGGTTCAGAATAAGATGTATGTTAAATCACATTAGAACTTCCTAACTCTCTGTATTTAGCCTAGTATTTAGCAGTTCACTCATATGCAGAAGACCTGTATAAGGGTCTATGCACCACTTAAGTTTTGCTTCTGCTGTGTTTTGAGGTAGTGCATAAACCTTGTATATATGTGCTTCACATAGTGAATCTAGCCCATGGTGAATGGTCCCCAAATAGAAAAACCTATCTCATCTTAATATGAAGATTTAAGAACACAGAATCTGAGTCTGCTTTCACTGACATCAATGGTAAAATTCCTAGCTATTTAATTTGTAGCAGGACCCTTCCTCCTCCTTGAAAGTATTATTTTACTAGGAAGGTTTATCGCTATGTTGAATTTAAGGACATTATATGCAAATCAGAATGTTTACCAAACTGATGGTTTTCCATCAAAACATGACATTTCAATTTTGTGTCTGTTTTGGTGTGAAATCAGTTTCTCTCAGAAGAAAATGTTGAAACTCAAAAAAAATTCCACCATTTTGAAGGATTTTTGGTCAAAAAAAAGTATGTATGAAAGAAGATGGTGCCTTTTAACTAAATGGTACCTAAAAAGATACACGATGTACATCGCTAAAATCAGACCTGGTATGCTTACATGCTAATAAGCAGAACTAAGACCCAAAATGTTTAAATTAAACTTTCTAGGCCCAGTTTTGCATCTGTACATCTTGAAAACTCACTTGTGTCACTGACCTCAGCAATGCCTAAATAACTTTACAAATCAGGATCTAAGGCCTAACTGATATAGAAGCCTAAATCTCATTTTCAAAAGAAATTTAGGTTCCAAAATTGCACTGACAATGAATAGGATTTAGACTCCTAAATTCCTTAATCCCTTCTGAAAATAAGATTTAGGCTCTGAAATCAGTTAGACATTGCGATGCTGAGCAAAGCGACACTTAAATGCCTTTAAAAATCTGGTCCTTATTGTGCATGCAACCATATTAGGATCCTAATTCAAAGCCCACAGAAATCAACGAGAGTCTGTCCATTGATTTCAGCTGGTTTGGATCAGGCTTTATTTGATATCTGAGGGAAGAAAAATTTGTACTATCTTTCTATCTATCATATTTATTCAGCACCATCCAAGGCCCCATATGGATGTGCGCAAGGACTCCTGTTTGACTTCTTGACCTGCATATACCCCATCGTGCTCCAGCGTAGGTCTTCGGTGATGAAAAGGGCCTTGCAATTCATGAATGAATTTCTCCCAGGGAGTACAATGATTGGGATTATGATTGGTCCCTTGTGTGGGGACACAAGGAGGGAGTTTCTAGGCATACTGTGTCACCTTGAGCACTGGGCAGAGATAGCCACAATATAGCCCTTATGGTTTTGTAGGTGTTACTATTATGTATAGGTCTGTAATATCCCCTTTGGTTTTCAATTCTTTTGGTCGAAATTTGCCTACAGTTCTTCAAAATAGCCTCCCCTGAACACCTTGTGACCCCCTACCCAAGCCTAGCATGACAGCCTCACCTGGGAGAAATTAATCAGATAAAGATGTATTTTAACACCAAACCTCAAGGGTAGGAACTGGGACTCTGTGAATCAAAATGTGTCTTTTGGGTTGCTCCTCTCCTGCAGCAATGCAACTTTGCACTCCCCCTTAATCAGGGCAGAATGTAAAGTTACAAAGCAGTCCCAGGTTATTTAGATTAAGTAAAATGAGAGATGCCATGAGGAATTACAGGATAACTTAAACTTAGGTAAATGGGCAACTCAATGGCATATAGAATTCAATCTAAGCAAGAGCAATGCCTGCAGGTAGGAAGGAATCACAGAAACCATCCATGCACAGCACATATATGGGTTCTGAATTGGATGTATTCTCTTAGGGCGAAAATGTGTTAGGTGTCATCAGCTCAAAGAGGTCACTTGCAATATAGACTGCAGCCTGATGCAAAATCCTGACAAGATGACAGACCATCAGACAAGTTTCTGGGTGGTAATTGCTATTTTTCTGCATTGTGTTGGTGTCGTAGTCTTCTAATTTTATGGCAGTAATACTGTAGTACTAAAGTACCAATTAGTGGTAGGGAATGTGTTATGTGAATATCAATGTGTTTTCTAAGCCAAAATCTGCATCAGTTTTTCATAATTAAATTTAAATACGGTGTGTGTCAACAGTGAAATCCATTTGTTGTATGACTGTCTGTTTCAATTCTTCTGCTGTAGTTTTCTGAGGCTCAGTTAATTTTAGTCATTGTAGTTCAAGCTGCAGTAATCTAAGGCAGAGGTGAAATCCAGGTTAGAGAATTCTGAGTGGCAAAACATTCTGTACAACTCTAAAATTAAGCAATCTCCTCATGACTGTGAAGAAATAAGTTAACTGTGAGTTTTGGGGCACCATTTACTGTCCTATTTCATAGTGAGAGATTAAATAGAATTTGTTGTTGTTTAAGACTTTTTTATTGGCCTTTGCCTATAGAGTCACTGATTCTTGAGTTAAATTCAGTTATCTTGTAGTTTCTGGCATTTTGACATGTGCTGGTTTCTAGTTGTTAAATTTCCTCTTGGAAGAACTAAATTAAAGGTGATTTCAGTGGAAAAATGAATAAAAGGTTAATTTCTTCAGGCTACAGGATCAGGATCTGTACTGTGCTTTCTTGTCTGTCTTGTACTTCTCCCATAATCTTTGGGAAACATGCAAACATTTATTACAGGGATCGACAACCTTTGGCACGTGGCTCGCCAGGGTAAGCACCCTGGCAGGCCAGGCCTGTTTGTTTACCTGCCACGTCCACAGTCTCAGCGATTGCGGCTCCCAGGCCAATGGGGGATGCGGGAAGGGTGGCCAGTACATCCCTTGGCCCACGCCGCCTCCCGCAGCCCCCATTGGCCCGAGTCTTCAAACCACGGCCAGTGGGAGCTGCGATCAGCCGAACCTGCGGACGCGGCAGGTAAACAAACAGGCCCGGCCCGCCAGGGGGCTTACCCTGGTGAGCCGCGTGCCAAAGGTTGCCAATCCCTGATTTATTATAACCTGTATATCAATAAAATAAGGAAATTATTTAGAGATAATTATGATTATTGTAGGGACTGGTATAGAGATCCACTGCCTTACCGTTGCAGATAGCACTAGACTGTCTCGAAGACACACTCTGCATCCTGGGTTTTCCTAGTTGTGCTGATGGATGGCAATTCACCCATTTAAGACTTGCATCTCCTGGATGGTTTATGGAAGGATGTGTGGGGGGAGGGTGCAACAGATTAGTAGCCCATACAGTCCCTGAGCATAGGACTGTGATACTAGCCAGGTCTTATACAGCGACAAAAAGGATCAGGGGGGAGGGGAGTGCTTACGTCCTCTCCCCTTGGCTGTCACATAAGGGCTATTTTATTATTTGTATTAGTATTAAAATAACACCTAGAGACCACACCAAGATCAGAGCCCCATTGTGTTGGGCACTTTACAATCACAAGTAAAAGACAGGCCCTGCCCCAGAGAGCATACAGTCTAAGTTGACGGGACTGACAAAGTGCAGGAGGGAAAATAGAGGGACAGGGAGAATAAGTGACTTGTTCAAGGTCACACAGCAGTTCAGTGGCAGTACTAGGGCTGACACCCAAGTTATCTAAGGCCTTGGCCAGAACACTACCTATTGGACCATGCTGTCTGTCTAGTCACAATCTAGTTATTTTTCTTTTTTGGAAGATAACTAAATTCACCTCAAATTTTATACACTCATTACACAGTGTAATTCTCCATTAATCTGTTTATATTTTGAGGGAATGGTAAACACAAAGTAATTTGGGAGAATGAATGATAGGATATAAAGCCTCTCACATCTAGGTCACTGATTTGAAAATAGCCCAGGTTGGTGAACAGTGACAGATATTACTACTTGACAACCACTCCTAGTGAAACTGTTTCATGATCTCAATCCAGGTTCTAGCAGATTTCTTTTTGTCTGTGTCACAAAAAGCTCAGCCTTATTCAGCACTCACTGACACCCATGGTGTGAGCCAGCATAGAGATTAACATTGAGTGGATATGGAGAGTACACTACCCCCTACTGGGGTTGCCAACCCTCCCGGCTTCGCTGGGAGTCTCCTGGAATTGGGCTCGATCTCCTGGAGGCTACTGAAACCAAACCAGAAGATTTTAGGCTGCTAAAAGTCCGATGGCACAGCAGGGCTAAGGCAGGGAGGCTCCCTGCTTGCCCTGGCCCCGTACTGCTCCCAGAAGCAGCCAGCATGTCCCGTGGGAGGGACAGAGAGGGTCTCCGTGTGCTGCCCCCTGCCCCTAGCGCCATCTCTGCAGCTCTCATTAGCCAAATCACTACCTCCACCACTCCACATCGGGGGATATTAAGGACAACTACTGCTTCACATACACTGACCTGTGAAAGCCAAAGTTATTGTATGTGTAGCTAAGATGGACATGAATGTTCCTTCCCTTTCTTTAAGCTCTATTCCGTAAATTTATTAAGATTTTAATGTATTTGCTTTTAATGTGGACAGAATTTTTTTTGAAGTGTTACTCAATACAACTGCATTGTTTGGAAAATATTTCATCTTTATTATTTCCCAACATATGCTGCAGAATGTCTGGCAGTAGTGAAAGCATCCACTTATTTGTTATTATACATTCATAGAATCATAGAAGATTAGGGTTTGAAGACACCTCAGGAGGTCATCTAGTCCAACCCCCTGCTCAAAGCAGGACAAACCCCAACTAAATCATCCCAGCCAGGGCTTTGTCAAGCTGGGCCTTAAAAACCTCTAAGGATGGAGATTCCACCACCTCCCTAGGTAAGCCATTCCAGTGCTTCACCACATTATGACACAACTTATAGGACCAGTGAAAAACACAGTGAAATAATCAAATGTACAGCAAGCACCACAAAATGAATAGGGGCATTGAAAGTGTTATATTCATTGAGGTGCACCAAGGACCACACAATTCCTAACAGGCCCCAGACTGCAGGGCCAGGTAGAGCATAGTACACCACAACACATTAGTGTGACTCGCTGTTAAAGTGCTCTTACAAAGTTTCCCTCAGCCATCTAGTTCTGCATTGAGCTCTTCTGATAACACTTGTGTGTTCAAAATCAGCAGACTGACATTCCACCTCCACCCCCGTGGTAACTTTCCCTCATTTGCTTCACAGATATTATGCATTGTGAACCATTGGGATATTGTTGTCACTGAGCACCAATCTTGTGAGTGAGTAAACAATGCCAGTGTCACTTCCATCTACCAAAAGCACATTCAAATCTCATTCTGCACCTGCTGAGATGGTAGTTGACTCTTTCCTTGGTGGTGTTGAGGTGGCCAGTATATGGCTTCATGAGCTAGGGGAGTAAGAGGTAGGCTGGCATTTCAATATGGCCACTGGTCGGGAAAGAATATCTCTGCTTGTAACTTTCTGAACAGTCCTGTGATCAAGATGAAGGTCATCCACCTTCCCTGACCTGCCAACACTAATGTTGATGAAGCAGCCCTGGTGATCCACCAGTACTTGCATAACCAAACAAAATTAGTTCTTTCTGTTGATGTACTCCAAGGCAATTCAGGCTGGTGCCAAAATAGGGATATGCGTGCCATCTATTGCTCCACTGCAGTTCGAGAACCTCATTGCTGTAAATCCATCCATTATGCCCTGTACACTTCTGAGCATCATAGTCCTGCGTAGCAGGAGATGATTAATGGCCTTACACACATGCATGACAACGGCTCCCACAGTGGATTTTTCAACTCCAAAATGACTTCCCACTGACCAGAAGCAATCCAGCATTGTAAATTTCCACGGTGCGATCACCACTCACTTCTCCACTGTCAATGCAACTCTCATTCTGGTGTGCCTGCACTGGAGGGCTAAGGCAAGCTCAACACACCAATCCAGGAATGTGCACTGGTGCATCTGTAGTTCTGCAGCCACTGCTGATCATCCCAAGCCTACATTATGTTGCAATCCCAGCAGTCAGGGGCACCGGAACAGGGGGGACTAGGGGGCCATGGCCTCATCATTTTTAAAAATAGGAGGGCTATGCCCTCCCACTTTTTACCAGCCATAAAGGTGAGTGATGGGGGGAAGGGGCAGAGAGGAACTGAGCAGAGGGTGGGGTCTTGAGGGAAGAGGCGACATAGGAGCAAGGCTTCAAGGGAAGGGGTGGTGCGAGGGCAGGGGTTTGGGGGAGAAGGGGGGGTGCAGGGCCATGGTTCAGGCTCCTTTGGCTCCCCCACTTTTGGAGAGCTTCTGTCGCTCCTGCCAGCTGTCATTGAGAGTTTCTTGGGCCCAGAAGTGGTGCCTCACCATTTGTAGCGGCTCCATGAACACCACCAACAATCTTGAACTGGTTCCCCCTATGGGCCACAACAATCTGACCTCCAGGAAATTGTCTTGTTTCTCATGGCTCTCTCTTGGAGCTCTGCAGATACTGGAAGATCATGCATCCTGAGCTTGCAATGGTCATGATTATAGCACAGAGCTGTGCAGGCTCATGCTTCTGTCAGAGATGGCAGAGTAACAAGTCCTGCGTGGGTTCATGGGATTTCAAACTAGGTGTGCAAATTATGGGATAGAGATAGCATAATAGGGTGGAGAAAGTTGCATGATGGGAACTTGATCCCACAGTCCCGGTCACCCCTGCATCACTCATTTGTGCCCCACCATGCATTGACAAAACTTCCCAAAATATAGTGCTCTTGACAAAGGTGATTGCAGACTGGGATACCTACATATGATGTAACATATTATGCAGTGAAATAAGCAATACTTTTGAGTATGCGTAGCTCCAATGCAATGAGCCAAGTATGCACACACACAAGCAACACACTAATTGTGGTGGCTTTATGCCAACGTAATTTGTGTAGGCAAGGGTTTGTAGTGTAGACATGCCCTTAGATCAAAAGCTCTTTGAGCCAGTGATCTTGTCACTTCTGTACTATAACACACCAAGCACATTTTAAATCCTGTATCAATAAAATAATCAATTCCAGAGTTACTCTAGTTTCCAACACTTTCTCAATATGTAAAATACAGAAAAATGTTTCTCCCTTTAACAACTATACACAAAATCTACTTGAGTCAAACCCAACCAATGTCCACTGCTATAATGAGATTTATGAGGATGATTTGTGGCATTTAGCTAGATCACACATGTATTAGGCAAATCAGATTCTATATCTGTAGTGACATAGAGAAGGAATAAGGGTGAAATTTACATAGAGTCATAGACTTTAAGGTCAGAAGGGACCATTATGATCATCTAGTCTGACCTCCCGCACAATGCAGGCCACAGAATCTCACCCACCCTGTCATAAACAGACAGTTAAGGGTTAATGCCTCTTTTACCTGTAAAGGGCTAAGAAGTTCACCTAGCACACCTGACCAGAGAAACCAATGGGGGGGGGACAAGATGTTTCAAGAGGAAGAAGGGAAGTTCCCTTCATCTTGGGTCAGTTTCAGTTCTGGCCGGAGAGGAAAAGGAATCAGAAATCAAACAGGGTAGTNACAAGATGTTTCAAGAGGAAGGAGGGAAGTTCCCTTCATCTTGGGTCAGTTTCAGTTCTGTCCGGAGAGGAAAAGGAATCAGAAATCAAACAGGGTAGTGAGTATTTAGTGAAGGAATTAGCTTATGTTTATTTTCTTTTTGTAACTTGTCTTGGCATTAGGGGGATAATCAAATTGGGTATTCGTTGGTAACTAAGGTTTTGCCCAGGGGAACATCCTCTGTGTTTTGAATCTGTTGTCTGTGAGAGTAGCTTGTATGCTAGTCTCTCCCAGAGGTTTTTCTTTTACCTTTCTTTTCTTTAATTAAAAGCCTTCTTTTTAAGAACCTGATTGATTTTTCCTTGTTTTAAGATTCAAGGGGGTTGGATCTGGACTCACCAGGAATTGGTGGGGGGAAAGACGGGGGGATGGTTAATTTATCCTTGTTTTAAGATCCAAGGGTTTGGATCGGTGTTCACCGGGGAATTGGTGGAGGAGTCTCTCAGGGCTACCCAGGGAAGGGTTATAGTACTTGGGAGGGAAAGATTTTGGGGGAGAAGACAGAGTTTCCCAAATGACTCAGATATTTGGGTGGTGGCAGCATACTAATCTAAGCTGGTAATTAAGCTTAGGAGTTCTCATGCAGGTCCCCACATCTGTACCCTAAAGTTCACAGTGTGGGTGAAACCTATGACACACCCACTCCTGTAATAAACCCCTAATCTATGGCTGAGCTATTGAAGTACTCAAATCATGGTTTAAAGACTTCAAGGTGCAGAGAATCCTCCAGCAAGTGACCCATGCCCCACGCTGCAGAGGAAGGCGAAAACCCCCCAGGGCCTCTGCCAATCTGCCCTGGAGGAAAATTCCTTCCCGACCCCAAATATGGCGATCAGCTAAACCCTGAGCATGTGGGCAAGACTCACCAGCCAGACATCTAACATCCCATCACAGGCCATTGGGCATATTTACCGCTAATAGTCAAAGATCAATTAATTGCCAAAATTAGGCTATCCCATGATACCATCCTCTCCATAAACTTATCAAGCTTAGTCTTGAAGCCAGATATGTCTTTTGACCCCACTGCTCCCCTTGGAAGGCTGTTCCAGAACTTCACTCCTTTGATGGTTAGAAACCTTTGTCTAATTTCAAGTCTAAACTTCCTGATGGCCAGTTTATATCCATTTGTTCTTGTGTCCACATTAGTACTGAGCTTAAATAATTCCTCTCTCTCCCTGGTATTTATCCCTCTGATATATTTATACAGAGCAATCATATCTCCCCTGTGTGGGAGAGATTTACATCTGTGTGGAAGTCCAGCAGAAGCTCCATGCAACATTTAAATCCTGTCTAAGCTCTGAAAAATTCAATGCAACAGACACAGAACTGAATCTGATGAGTAGAGCTGTTTGAATAATATTAATCAAATAATTGATTTGACCAATTTCAGAATATTTCCTCTAAAAAATATGTTCATTGATTTTTCCCATTATTTGCCCACCTTATACAACTAGATGGATAGTGAACATGCACACACACACACAATGAATTTGTCAAAAATGTCATTGAACTATTTTTGAATAGTTTTGTTTTTGATTATTTGCCCAGTTCTGTGTGTAATCCTGCATACACTCTCATGCACTGCATTCATTCAAATGGAAGACAAACTCCCCTTTTTACTAAAGGCAAGATCTTACAAGGTGCTCAGCATTTCTTTGAGGTCCTGTGCATCTCAACCCTTATTGACTTCTGTGGCAGCTGAGGGCACTCAGAAGAGGTGGGTGAAAGTTTTCAGTTTTTTGGGGTCAGTAAATGTAGATTTAGGTTGACCAAAACATTTAGCAAATTTGGATCAAATTCACTGATTTATTCAGTAAAAAACTCAATGTTTAGTTTCAGCAGTTTCTAAATAAAACATTTCTATTTTTTTATTCAAAACATCTGTTTGTTTTGAATTTACTGCAATTTTATTTTTTAAAAGGTTAACCCTCCCCATCAAACCAAACATTTCATTTCAGGTTGAACAAAATATTTCATTTGACCCCAAACAATTTCCCCCCCTATTTTTCAGTTTGGCAACCAAACCAAAAAAATCAGTTATTCACACAGCTCTGGCACTCAGCACCTTGTAGAACTGAGCACTAAAGAGCTTAGGGACTGATTTAACTTCCATGAACTAAATGGGCTTTATATCAGTCCTTTTAATATACATCAGTATCAATAAATATATGGAGTCAAATGCAATTGTGTCAAAGGGAATTACAGCAAACATTGGAAATGCTGATTTACGATATTATCTATCTGTGATTCGGAAGGAAGAAAAATCATTTATTTGGAGAGTCCTTTAAAAAAAAGAGAGAGAGAGAATGCAGCAGTAAGATACATTATTATCTGAATTAAATATCAATTGTTGTTTGTTATTTGGATGTCGTCCCTCAGGCAAAATGAATAAGCTTTAGGAATCCCAGTTGCACACTGTATTCAAGCTTTCAGAACAAATACCCTGTTATTCAGCATACACTTAATATTGTTATGGCAAACTGTTACCCACGTAGATTTCCCCATCTTTTTTTTTCTTCAAATTAATTCTGTTCCAACCAGATTTTTTCATATCTTTCTATGCCAGTAAAATAAAAACACTCATTAAAACTATGCTCTGACAAGAAGTGCTGCCAAATCAAGCAAGCTATTTACATGGGATCATGCCAGTTTCATAGTTATCCAGATAAAAGTGGGGATACTGTGGGTTGGTAAGAGCAATATAAATGTGGGTCCTTTCCTGGCAAATTATAAAATAACAGGTGCAAACTTCCCACATTTTAGAAGATTGTAGACACAACTTTTAATTTAAAAAAACAAACAAAAAAACAAAACTAAAAAAGATACCAAAACACAATTTATTGACACTTACAATAACTTGCCAGTGTCAGATAATACTCTATTACTCCACCACCTAATCTTCAACCAAATCCCTTTGCTTCAAAAGATCTCATGCCATTCTCATCAGGCACACACCAAAAAAAAAAAAGCCATGAAAATATTCAAATACAAATGACAACATTGGTTTCCTCCGTTTTGGTTCTCCCTCATTCATCCTCATCCCAATCAGTCCATCCTTCTCTGGCCTATCATCTGTCTCCTGTCCCCCACAATCCCATCAGTGTTCGGACCCCAACCATTTCTCTGCTTCTCTTCACCCCAATAATCCAACAATCTCTTCTCTTGTTTCCATTCTTTCTGCCCTCCCAGCTATGCTCACATGAGTATCCAACCAATTACCTGTCCCAATACATCCTCTGCTCTCTCTCCAGCCCCCAAATAAATGGTTTGTTTCTCCAGGCAATCCAGTTCATCCAAATGGAAATGGATTCTGATTGGCTGATGTATAATATGCCAGCTGCAAAATTGGATAGGATTGTTCTTTGTAATTCCTCAAATTCATTAAATCTTGACTATTCCTTTTCAGTGGTAAATATTTAAAGCACAGCCCAGAATATAATGTCTGTTTGTGTGTGTGCTCACATGTGTATGTATGATGGTAACTAGATCATAGTTAAGTAGTTAAAAAACGATCTCACTGTGATATTAATTGCTGGAGACAAATATGGATTAAGGAAATATGTCTACCAAGGAGCTGAAAAAAGTTATTTTCATTGATCTGGAAGTCTGTGTGATTTTAAGGAGTCATCCTAGTTGACTAACAAAACAGTTTTATGATCCATTTTTAAAGTTAATGATTTCCGTGGGAAAATAATTTAAAACTTGCAGTGCAGATTAAGTTCTTGATCCTCCTTGCATATGATAAACTGATGCTTTCTAAGTTTATAGCCAAAGGCATGCTCAAAGTAGCAGGTGTACAATTCTATAATTAGGCAGTTTTCCAGTAGCAGCATATACAATAATTGTTTCAATTGCCTAAAGATATTTTGCTACGATATGTTTATGTATTTCTCCTTCTTAATATTTACTCTGATAAGAGTTTCAGAGCTATGTGTAATTATTCTCTGTGGAAATAATCAAGATAATTAATATACAGTACTTCTCTAAAAGTATGTATGTAACGCATGCATTGAAAAATACTTCCCTAGTATGTTGTTGATGGTTTCAGATACAAATTATATATAATAGGCCAAATCCTGACTGCACTGAAATCCCTGGGACTTTTGCCATTGACTTCAATGGAAACAGGATCAAATCTAAGAAAATCATGTGTATGATATATTACAGAAAAAAATATGAATACCTATGTGACATTCCCCAAGTGCACAATCTGGACAGTTGAACAGCTGTGTCCTCTCAACACTCCAACCTGGGATGCCTTTCACACTGCTTTGCTGTGAGAACAACCACTCCTGGCCTGTTCACACAAAGCTCTAGCATGCAAAAGCACTCCCAGATGAATGATATGCATGCTTCTAGACAGCCATTCCTGAATTATATTACAGAGTGACACCAGCAAATCATCAATGCTAGACTGGTCCCCAGAAATGTGCATCTTGTACCACACAGTTCTTTCCTTCTATGCAGTACAAGCTCATACAAAATCTGTCATTTCATTTACAGAAAATGATATGCACAAACCCTGCTATCTCAAATGGAGGCTCCAGACACTTGACATACTTTTAAAAATAATAACATTGTACACAGTTGATTAAATAGCTTATTCTTTAGGATTCAAATTCCTGTTTTCCCCTTGGAGTGTCTGGACCCTGATTGTCCCTTTACACTCTCCCTTTGTTTTGTGTTCTCAGATAATGTGTTTCTCCCTATGCTGGAGAAAAAAAAGTCCATATTTTTTCCGCTAACTGAAACACTGCAGTAAACAAACATCATACTGCTTAGGAACTGAGTGCTTCCTCCAAGAACTTTATATTAACTGTTTACATCAGTGAAGTTACCTGCATATGTAAGCCTTTGCAGAATAGGGACCCAAGTGAATCAACACAAAATAACATTTTTTTTCTCTGAGAAACAAAGTAAAAATTTACTTCTGAGCCATCTGTGCTGAAAGGGGTAGCTTCGGCCAATGAGGGCTGCAAAAGAAATGGCATCACATTACTTGCACCATGAAATTGCAGCCATGTGACCAATTCCTGTTGAAATTTGAGCAGCACAAAAAAAAAGATGCCTCATACATATATTGGGGATCCAGATCATGGGGAAAAATGTGTCTAGCATTTCTGTCTCTCTCTTTCTGTCTCACACACACACAATCAAATTATTGTGTTGTTCATGGAAGCAGCTCCAAGTCAAAAAAGGAAAATTTGGATTATTTTCCCTTTCAAGCCAAATATTTCACACTTTTTTGATAAAAGTCTAACTGAGAAGTATGGGTTTACAGCATAAATACATTGAGGTGTTCACATGGTGATAACATAAACCATAGTGACTATAAACCCTATGAATGAACTATAGATTCACAATAATTCAAAATTCTCATATTTTATTTATATTGTGGTAGCACCTAGGCACCCCAATCATAGACCAAGTAGAATGTCATAGCCAAGAAAGTGAAGAAAAAACAGCAACAGGATATTGTGAGGTGTGGTGTGGGTAATTGTTATTTTAAAAACTGTTCTTCTTCAAGTCCTTGAGATCGAGCACTATATTGGGCTTATAATGTACCTACGCTACATTGATGACCTCTTCATCATCTGGACCCATGGGAAGGAGATTCTGGAAGAATTCCACCATGATTTCAACAGCTTCCACCCCACCATCAACCTCAGCCTGGACCAATCTACATGGGAGGTCCACTTCCTAGACACCACGGTACAAATAAGTGACGGTCACGTTAACACCACCGTATACCGAAAACCCACCGACCGCTATGTCTACCTTCATGCCTCCAGCTTCCATCCCGGACACACCACATGATCCATTGTCTACAGCCAAGCGCTGAGGTATAACCGCATTTGCTCCAACCCCTCAGACAGAGATCAACACCTACAAGATCTTCACCAAGCATTCTCAAAACTACGATACCCCAACGAGGAAATAAGGAAACAAATCAACAGAGCCAGACATGTACCCAGAAGCCTCCTGCTGCAAGACAAGCCCAAGAAAGAAACCAACAGAACTCCACTGGCCATCACCTACAGTCCTCAGCTAAAACCTCTCCAATGCATCATCAGTGATCTACAACCCATCCTGGACAATGATCCCTCACTTTCACAGGCCTTGGGAGGCAGGCCAGTCCTCACCCACAGACAACCCGCCAACCTTAAGCATATTCTCACCAGCAACCACACACCGCACCATAGTAACTCTAACTCAGGAACCAATCCATGCAACAAACCTTGATGCCAACTCTGCCCACATATTTACACCAGTGACACCATCACAGGACCTAACCAGATCAGCCACAACAACACCGGTTCATTCACTTGCACGTCCACCAATGTAATATACGCCATCATGTGCCAGCAATGCCCCTCTGCTATGTACATCAGCCAAACTGGACAATCCCTACGTAAAAGTCAGATATTAGGAATGGCAATATACAAAAACCTGTAGGAGAACACTTCAACCTCCCTGGACACACAATAGGAGATTTAAAGGTAGCCATCCTGCAGCAAAAAAACTCAGGACCAGACTCCAAAGAGAAACTTCTGAACTTCAGTTCATTTGCAAATTTGACACCATCAGCTCAGGATTAAACAAAGACTGTGAATGGCTAGCCAACTACAAAAGCAGTTTCTCCTCCCTTGGTGTTCACACCTCAACTGCTAGAAGAGGGCCTCATCCTCCCTGATAGAACTAACCTCGTTATCTCTAGACTGATTCTTGCCTGCATATTTATACGAGCCTCTGGAAATTTCCACCACATGTGTCTGACGAAGTGGGTATTCACGCATGAAAGCTTATGCTCCAATACTTCTGTTAGTCTATAAGGTGCCACAGGACACTTTGTCGCTTTTTACAGATCCAGACTAACATGACTACCCCTCTGATATATTGGGCTAGTTTGCCTTTATTATATTCTCTGCTACTGTAGCCCAGTGGGCTAGCTTGCCTTTATTATATTCACTGCTTTGTATTATATTCTGCTTTGCATTATATTCAGCAGTAATGCAAGAAACCTACAGACCTGTATCCTATAAGACATTAGCTTCAGCAAGTTAGCATAAGGCTTGAGGCCTATAAACTTTGAAGAGACAGAGAGCCCAACGGAAAACCCCAAGCATTGGGGAGCTAAAAATAGAGTGTTTAAGGGGAAGTTCTGATCACAGGTACATGATTCAGCTACAGAAGTGTCCTGGAAACGAACTGACATACATAACAGGTACATGAGATACATCTAGGGCTAGCCTGCTTCCTTGCCTATATATCTTTTCCTATAAGTTTCTTATGGGTTTGATTATTTGTTTGATTATAATAGGTTTATAGGTTTGTATTAGAGTATATTTTGGCTGTAATGCAAGAGACCTACAGGCCACATCCTGTATGTTGAGCTAAGGTAAAGTTAGCATACATATATTTGGGACCTTTCACCTAGATAGATGGTGATGAGCTAAAGCATAAGGTCCATATATAGCTGCGACCTTTAACATAGAGGATGCAGTGAAGTAGGCTGGCATAGGGGGCTTCCTAAGTTCATACCCTTTTAAACTTAACAGGTACACCACAACTCGGAATTTGGAAAGAACTGAAATAACCGGTTAGGACAGAAATAGCAAATGTGATACCGACCACAAAAGGGCCATGGTAACGAATGGATGTATATGATAATAAGTTGAGATCATTGATAAACTAACCTATAGAAAAAAGACACTCCAACACTAGTAAGGTGAGGAAATACAAATAAAGAAAAGGGGGGAAAAATCCCCTAATTGAATATGCATTGAACATAACGGCATCAGCGTAATATATTATAAAAGTGGCATCGCAGCCTAGGGGCGGTAGGAGAAGGAGATGTAGTCCTTGGCGGGTGCCAGAAGGATGGCCACTGGTGATGATGGAGAAGGGGTTGGTAATGAGGAAGACGATGGCTAATATTTCAGGTTGTTCTACAAGGGATGGTGTGAGTATATGGATGTGCAGATGTACATTCTGTAGTATCTCTATCTACCATACAGAGTTGGGGTGTTTCTGACTGTGCTAAATGTATTAATAATCTATATTTGTAAATATGAGTTCCTATAGCGTGAGTGTTGCAACTGTGCATATCGGGGTTCCCAACTATATAATAATTTGAATAATACTGGGCCTGATCTTGGGACAAGAACCTGTCAAACCTCAAAGTAATAACTGAGGTTTCTTAAGAAATCAATATAATTAATACATAATCTATAGATCGGGCAACAGGTGCAATATTGATTTTGTATCTAACAGACTCTTGTTTGTTCCCAATAAGTGTTCAAAGCTGCCGACTCATACTTTGTTATACAGTTTCACCACACTATCTAAACTAAGACACTGCGGCATGTGTATTACATAAATACCTATTACTGTTTGCCTTCACACAGTGTATTTCATTTTATCTATATTCGTTTCATGAAACCAGAAGATACATTTGTTTCCTGAGTTATTAAATCTGACCAGGTTTCCAGTTCTTAAAGCTGAGCAGCATACATATGAGATCATTCATTTGTTGGTGAATTTATAGTGGTGCTGTACATCTCCACCTGTGATAACATTGTAAATACTATAAAAGACTGTATTTCCATTGTGTAGATCCATCTCAGTCATCTTAGTTCCAGTTTTCCCCAGATCACAACAAGAAATAAGTACTTTATAATATGACAAGGAATCATGGAAAGGCTGGTAAGGATTACAACGTTCATACCTTCAGCTGTGTCTATAGTCTTCACTGTTCATCATGTTCTATTGATTTTTTTTTAATTCTTACTCTTTTTCTTTTCTTGTTGCTTCCTTTTCTCCTTCTCTCTTTCTCTCTCTCTTTGTGTTTATCAACCCTTTCCTTGATTACTGCTATCTCCTCATTTCCACCTTTCCATCATATTGACCATATCCAGACATTTTCATATCCCTTTGCCTGCCTACCTCTGTGCTCTTGACTTTTTTCATTCCCTTTTGCTCTTACAAGTCACATAACTAACCACCTTGCTTGTTTCCATCTCTCATTCTTACCTCCATATCTTCTTCTATTTAGCCCCTAGAACTGGAACTCCTGTTCTGACCTTTCCACTATCATTTCAGTCACTTCTTTGCATTAATTCTGAATCAAAGGTGGTGGTTACACCCAACCCCCATGTGAACGGAGTCCCAGGGGGCCCACTGAGATTCCTCAATCAGGGCAAACTGCAAAGAATGGGGCAGACAATCCCCCAAACTGGAGGTTATTTCTAATACTTAGATTTACCCATCCAGCAACAAAACAGCTTCTACAATACCTTACTGGTTACCCAGAAGCCAAAATACAGTTCCCTTAAAGTAACCCAGCCTTGGGTTCCTGCCCAGACAGCAAGGTCAAATATGATGAGGATTACTGAAAATCTTGTTCATCATATAAAAAGTTCTACCAATCCCAAAGAATTGGACACATTGCCCACCAGGTCAATGAATATTTCAGATCTTACCCAAATACACGCTTACAGCCAATTCTTATTAACTAAACTAAGATTTATTTAAAAAAGAAGAGAGAGTATTGTGGTTAAAAGACCATTATACACACAGATATGAATAAAGTTCTTAGGTCAGTTTCATAGTAAAGATGGTGAGCTTTAGAGTTGCAAAGAGCTCTTTCAGAATTAGTTCTATAAGTCACAGTCCAATGTCCAATATCAAGTGACCAGTCTGGAGCTGGATACCTCAGTCTTGAGACTCAAACTTCCCCTGAAGAAGCTTAAGCAGATCTTAGATACAGGATCAGGGCCCTAGAGTTTTTTTTATAGTTCTCTGGCAGCCTCTTGGAAGTAGGTGCCCCTTGGGTGAAGCATTGTGGCTTTGAAGTAGAACCTCCTATTTCCTAATCATCACCAGTAATTAGCTACATGAATTAGAATAAGGTAATTGCCCATCTCCCACCATTTACAGGTAGTTTGTTACATACTTCAAAGAGAAATGAAGACAATGATATTACCACATTCACAATTCATCTGAATGTTAATATTCCCTTTTAATCACTGCTCCAGGCCAATCGGGGTGGTGGGAAGCGGCAGCCAGCACATCCCTCGGCCCGCGCTGCTTCCTGCAGCCCCCATTGCCTGGAGCAGTGAACCGCAGCCAGTGGGAGCTGCAATGGCCGAACTTGCGGATGCGGCAGGTAAACAAACCGGCCCGGCCCGGCCCACCAGGATGCTTACCCTTGCGAGCTGCGTGCCAAAGGTTGCCGATCCCTGCACTAGAACATAGTAGCAGACAGGAAACATCTAGTTACATTGTTGACCTCTAACAAGATATAGGTAAACAGACTACCACAATCCCTATCTTCTTCCAATTCTTTAACGATACAAGTCTACATTTCAAAGCTCTAGACTATCTAACATGGCTTTGCTAGCTACTTATAAGGTATAGCCCTAATTACCATTTATATACTTTCCTAATAAGACTTTAAAGGTAGAATTTGGGTCATCATTTAGCCTGCATGTTGCTTAACCCTTTCTGGATCAGTGTTACACCATGACAAGGTCTAACCCAAACCACAACACAATACTAAGAAACGGTAACTCCCACAGAGAACTTATAGCTTAAATAGACAAGACAGACAAAGATTGATTGAAAGGAAGTATTATCTCTATTTTATAGGTATTAAGTTCCTTGTGAAAAGACCAATAGAAAGTCTGTGGCAGAGCTTGAAACTGAACCTAGATTTAAGCTCCAGTCCAATGCCTTAACTACAAAACCATCCTAACTCTCTGTATCAATTTGAATGTTATATCATGACCTTCCAAGTACTAGAAACAGGAATCACTCTAATAATCTTTCACTTTCTTCCCAGCTTTCGTGGGAAATAGTTTGATTCTTTAGTTTATTTGTCTGTGTGAAAGAGAGGGTGTTTTATGCATCTGCTTGTGTGTGAAGAAAGAGGGAATGATAAATTGAAGAAATAAGTGTTGTATTTGATTCTGAAGCTGATTATGTTTATAGTCATTCGTCTCTTGCAAGAATCAATTACATACTCTAGGTCCAACTACAGAGAAAGTTCAGGCTTCTGCAATCATGAGCCTCCATAAATTGGTTGACAATTTCCTTGTTTCAGTGGAGCATAGCTATTTTGAAAGGCCATGGTCATGGAGGAGCCATCTAACATGATAATGTGTGCTATTGAACTGGACTCTCTATTGAAGTTGGGAGCCAGTTGAGAGAGTGGAGCATTGAGGTGACATGTGTCCACTGTCCTGTATTGATAAACAAATCAGCTACTGAGTTTAGTACCAGTTTGAGATTTTTCAATATGTGTAGTTTGATTCCTACTTAGAATGAGTTGAAATGATCAGTTCTATATATCACAAGGGTATGGATCATCATGGCCAAGTCTGCATCCTTTCGGATAAAGTGCAATGACTGTTCTTGTTTTGTTCGTTTGTTTTGTTCAGACTAGTGATCTGATCAACCAATAGAACTGAGTAGTCCAAAAGAATCTAATCTTAGATTTATTAGACAGTGGGTGACAGAAGGAAAATTCTTCAAATTTTTCCATCCTTCTACCAGTAACTCCTCCATTTTGCTAGGGTACAGCTTAATCTAACCACTTTCAAAAGTGCTGCTATCATCTAGGTATTGAGAAACTGAGAAATGAAGCTGTTGATGCAAAGGAAATGTCAAGCTAATTTTCTTGGAACTGGTTGGATGTCAGCCTATGATATCTCATCAGTCCATCCTCCCAACTACTCCATGTAGATGTTGAATAATTTAGGGAAGAATGGTGAGCTGTGTGGGTCTTTGGAGGAGAGGGGTTTCGAGTGGGAAAAAAAGTTTACCATAACCTTTTTGGTCCAGTCAGAGAGGAAGAACCTGAAATATTTCACAGAATTTCCATGCACCTCTGGAAAGCCAATTGCTAAAGAAAAGTCTACCAAAATGAAGATGGACATACTTCCCATGTTTATGGACAAGAAGAACCAATCTATCAGAGAAAAAGTGCAGTCTCTGCAAGGTGCTTTGTCCTAAATCATGGCATTATGGACCATTTGCTACTAGCTGCTAATTTTTGCTTGGAAAAGGGAGGTTAGACACTGGCAGCAATTTTCAAAACTCATCAACCAGCACCTGCCCTTCATTTGTACATAATTTAGTTTGATTATAAACTCTGGGCAGTGGCTTTGTCTTCATACTCCTCTGTAAGTTGTATCACACTTTTGGCATGAAATAAATAAAAAATAATGGTTAATTAATCTCATTATTGTTTTCCTCTCTCTAATCATTGCTTCTTTTTATACTCAACTCTTTTTCTTTATTTTCTTTCTCTACCTCTTCTAATCACTATATATCCTTGTTTTTAAATATTCTTTTTACTGAGATGTTTTACAATAATACACATTTGCTGAAGCAATGACCAAGCTACTAGTAAGAGAAAATGTATCATGTTTAAGTATGTACTAAAGTAACACAAACTTCCTATTCAGAATAAATGCACAGCTGCTCATCGTTCATAAGAACATCACACCAAACAGCAATTTTTAAAATAAAAGGAGTTAACCATTTAGGAGAAATTTGTCATCATACTGTACAATCCAATTTTATTGATCACTGCTCATAAGGATCAGCTGATAATGATCAGTTTCAGAAAACCTGTATCTGTTACATTTTTTTTTATGTGATTGCTTTACTTGTATGGATTCCTGGCTGTAAGGCTCATGACTGAATGCATTTAAAAACTAAGAGCCATCAGCACTGGGGATGCACCTCTCCCTTTTAAAGACAAACAAACAAACATGTTTACTCATAACCAGGTGGGGAGTCTGCAGAGCATTGAAATGATGCATTAAACAAACACAACATGACAAGAGAGTTTTGGAAAAGTATTTCTGTATCCAGCAGGGTCCCAGTCCCAAACTTCTCAGAAACACAAACCAAAAATGTTGTGTATCAGGCTGTCTAATAATAAGGAGAGCCAGAAGCAGGAAAAGGATAGGAAGAACCCAGTAGCAGAGCAGGCTTAGAAACACGACACAGTAGGTACTCATTCTATGAAGCTGAACAACCTAGCTTACACAAAAAGCCAAGAATTTTTCAGTGGCAATAGATTAGCTCAATTTCACAGTGGCCAAAGCCAGTATCATGAGCTAGAAATCCAGCAACAATATTTTTTAAAACTAATGCATGAAAAGAAAGCATGTGCTCAATTCAGCAGCACTGAGGCCCAGAAAAATGAGATTTTGTTCAATATCTATAAAGCCATGGAAAAGAAAATAATTATAGTTGTATCAGTTTTGGTTCCTATAGGTAAACAAGATGCTAACTTCTAAATATCTTCCTGTCCCTAAGGGGAAAAATGAATGCATGTGTCACAGGTCTGTTCTCCCGGAACATATCTGAAGCTGATAAAAGATGTACTTCTATTGCAGGAAAATGTCAAAGTTTACAGTATATAATCTTGTTTTTTCAAATCTGAAGTATTTAATGCAGTTAAGGGAAGTCTGGAGACTATCCATGGAGTATATAAATAACAGAAATACCCAGATGATTGTAGAAAAGCATGACAATTGACTTAAAAATGTGGAACATGAAGTTTGACACTCAGTGATGGGAAATTGACTTTGTGATGTACAATTTTGCTGCATATAACACATTTTTCTTTTCACAACAGAAAAAAAAAGTTTTGTTTTTCTTGCAGCAACACAAACCTGGCACAAGCCCTAGACCAGGGCATCCAATTTAACAAACTTTACTCTCAACTCCCTGAGAAACAAAATGTATGTATGAATAGATTCTGATTATACACTGAGTGCAGTGAACTTTGCTTACCCTATTAACACACTGGAAACACCCACTTGACTGGAATGGGAGTGCTATTTCACAGTTATGTATTGACAAGAGATTTGCATAAACATAGGCTTAGAGACTCATTCACTGAAAAAAACCCCAATGATTCTGAAGCTACTACCCTCAAGAAATTTTTCCACCAACAGGTATGCACCCAGACTTGGGGGACAGTGAAATAGATGAGGAGCTCAGAGGATTAGCCATTATAAGAACACTGAGACCAGAAATAAAAAAAATAGGGGAATGAACCTAAAACTATAGAGAATGAGGAGGAAATCTTTGTAATACCAACCAGGAAAATAAAAATGTATTTAGTTACTCACACAATAGAGTATGAATTGATGGCTGAATTTCACTTTGCAAGTTGTACAGTTTAATTCCATATACTAGAATAGCCACAAAATGACCTGATTTTTCACAGGTGCAGAGCCCTTAGAGCTCTCCATTAAACTTTAATGGCTATTTTGGGTGCTCTGAAAATCAGGCCACTTGTGTAGATGCCTAGATATGGATTTTATTACTTAATTGACAGNAGCTGCGACCTTTAACATAGAGGATGCAGTGAAGTAGGCTGGCATAGGGGGCTTCCTAAGTTCATACCCTTTTAAACTTAACAGGTACACCACAACTCGGAATTTGGAAAGAACTGAAATAACCGGTTAGGACAGAAATAGCAAATGTGATACCGACCACAAAAGGGCCATGGTAACGAATGGATGTATATGATAATAAGTTGAGATCATTGATAAACTAACCTATAGAAAAAAGACACTCCAACACTAGTAAGGTGAGGAAATACAAATAAAGAAAAGGGGGGGAAAATCCCCTAATTGAATATGCATTGAACATAATGGCATCAGCGTAATATATTATAAAAGTGGCATCGCAGCCTAGGGGCGGTAGGAGAAGGAGATGTAGTCCTTGGCGGGTGCCAGAAGGATGGCCACTGGTGATGATGGAGAAGGGTTGGTAATGAGGAAGACGATGGCTAATATTTCAGGTTGTTCTACAAGGGACGGTGTGAGTATATGGATGTGCAGATGTACATTCTGTAGTATCTCTATCTACCATACAGAGTTGGGGTGTTTCTGACTGTGCTAAATGTATTAATAATCTATATTTGTAAATATGAGTTCCTATAGCGTGAGTGTTGCAACTGTGCATATCGGGGTTCCCAACTATATAATAATTTGAATAATACTGGGCCTGATCTTGGGACAAGAACCTGTCAAACCTCAAAGTAATAACTGAGGTTTCTTAAGAAATCAATATAATTAATACATAATCTATAGATCGGGCAACAGGTGCAATATTGATTTTGTATCTAACAGACTCTTGTTTGTTCCCAATAAGTGTTCAAAGCTGCCGACTCATACTTTGTTATACAGTTTCACCACACTATCTAAACTAAGACACTGCGGCATGTGTATTACATAAATACCTATTACTGTTTGCCTTCACACAGTGTATTTCATTTTATCTATATTCGTTTCATGAAACCAGAAGATACATTTGTTTCCTGAGTTATTAAATCTGACCAGGTTTCCAGTTCTTAAAGCTGAGCAGCATACATATGAGATCATTCATTTGTTGGTGAATTTATAGTGGTGCTGTACATCTCCACCTGTGATAACATTGTAAATACTATAAAAGACTGTATTTCCATTGTGTAGATCCATCTCAGTCATCTTAGTTCCAGTTTTCCCCAGATCACAACAAGAAATAAGTACTTTATAATATGACAAGGAATCATGGAAAGGCTGGTAAGGATTACAACGTTCATACCTTCAGCTGTGTCTATAGTCTTCACTGTTCATCATGTTCTATTGATTTTTTTTTAATTCTTACTCTTTTTCTTTTCTTGTTGCTTCCTTTTCTCCTTCTCTCTTTCTCTCTCTCTTTGTGTTTATCAACCCTTTCCTTGATTACTGCTATCTCCTCATTTCCACCTTTCCATCATATTGACCATATCCAGACATTTTCATATCCCTTTGCTGCATTTTTCTAGCTTTCTGTATCATATCTGAGTTCCTTGTCCAGGCCTTCAAGGCTCTGCATAAATTGTCTGCCTGCCTACCTCTGTGCTCTTGACTTTTTTCATTCCCTTTTGCTCTTACAAGTCACATAACTAACCACCTTGCTTGTTTCCATCTCTCATTCTTACCTCCATATCTTCTTCTATTTAGCCCCTAGAACTGGAACTCCTGTTCTGACCTTTCCACTATCATTTCAGTCACTTCTTTGCATTAATTCTGAATCAAAGGTGGTGGTTACACCCAACCCCCATGTGAACGGGGTCCCAGGGGGCCCACTGAGATTCCTCAATCAGGGCAAACTGCAAAGAATGGGGCAGACAATCCCCCAAACTGGAGGTTATTTCTAATACTTAGATTTACCCATCCAGCAACAAAACAGCTTCTACAATACCTTACTGGTTACCCAGAAGCCAAAACACAGTTCCCTTAAAGTAACCCAGCCTTGGGTTCCTGCCCAGACAGCAAGGTCAAATATGATGAGGATTACTGAAAATCTTGTTCATCATATAAAAAGTTCTACCAATCCCAAAGAATTGGACACATTGCCCACCAGGTCAATGAATATTTCAGATCTTACCCAAATACACGCTTACAGCCAATTCTTATTAACTAAACTAAGATTTATTTAAAAAAGAAGAGAGAGTATTGTGGTTAAAAGACCATTATACACACAGATATGAATAAAGTTCTTAGGTCAGTTTCATAGTAAAGATGGTGAGCTTTAGAGTTGCAAAGAGCTCTTTCAGAATTAGTTCCATAGGTCACAGTCCAATGTCCAATATCAAGTGACCAGTCTGGAGCTGGATACCTCAGTCTTGAGACTCAAACTTCCCCTGAAGAAGCTTAAGCAGATCTTAGATACAGGATCAGGGCCCTAGAGTTTTTTTTATAGTTCTCTGGCAGCCTCTTGGAAGTAGGTGCCCCTTGGGTGAAGCATTGTGGCTTTGAAGTAGAACCTCCTATTTCCTAATCATCACCAGTAATTAGCTACATGAATTAGAATAAGGTAATTGCCCATCTCCCATCATTTACAGGTAGTTTGTTACATACTTCAAAGAGAAATGAAGACAATGATATTACCACATTCACAATTCATCTGAATGTTAATATTCCCTTTTAATCACTGCTCCAGGCCAATCGGGGTGGTGGGAAGCGGCAGCCAGCACATCCCTCGGCCCGCGCTGCTTCCTGCAGCCCCCATTGCCTGGAGCAGTGAACCGCAGCCAGTGGGAGCTGCAATGGCCGAACTTGCGGATGCGGCAGGTAAACAAACCGGCCCGGCCCGGCCCACCAGGATGCTTACCCTTGCGAGCTGCGTGCCAAAGGTTGCCGATCCCTGCACTAGAACATAGTAGCAGACAGGAAACATCTAGTTACATTGTTGACCTCTAACAAGATATAGGTAAACAGACTACCACAATCCCTATCTTCTTCCAATTCTTTAACGATACAAGTCTACATTTCAAAGCTCTAGACTATCTAACATGGCTTTGCTAGCTACTTATAAGGTATAGCCCTAATTACCATTTATATACTTTCCTAATAAGACTTTAAAGGTAGAATTTGGGTCATCATTTAGCCTGCATGTTGCTTAACCCTTTCTGGATCAGTGTTACACCATGACAAGGTCTAACCCAAACCACAACACAATACTAAGAAACGGTAACTCCCACAGAGAACTTATAGCTTAAATAGACAAGACAGACAAAGATTGATTGAAAGGAAGTATTATCTCTATTTTATAGGTATTAAGTTCCTTGTGAAAAGACCAATAGAAAGTCTGTGGCAGAGCTTGAAACTGAACCTAGATTTAAGCTCCAGTCCAATGCCTTAACTACAAAACCATCCTAACTCTCTGTATCAATTTGAATGTTATATCATGACCTTCCAAGTACTAGAAACAGGAATCACTCTAATAATCTTTCACTTTCTTCCCAGCTTTCGTGGGAAATAGTTTGATTCTTTAGTTTATTTGTCTGTGTGAAAGAGAGGGTGTTTTATGCATCTGCTTGTGTGTGAAGAAAGAGGGAATGATAAATTGAAGAAATAAGTGTTGTATTTGATTCTGAAGCTGATTATGTTTATAGTCATTCGTCTCTTGCAAGAATCAATTACATACTCTAGGTCCAACTACAGAGAAAGTTCAGGCTTCTGCAATCATGAGCCTCCATAAATTGGTTGACAATTTCCTTGTTTCAGTGGAGCATAGCTATTTTGAAAGGCCATGGTCATGGAGGAGCCATCTAACATGATAATGTGTGCTATTGAACTGGACTCTCTATTGAAGTTGGGAGCCAGTTGAGAGAGTGGAGCATTGAGGTGACATGTGTCCACTGTCCTGTATTGATAAACAAATCAGCTACTGAGTTTAGTACCAGTTTGAGATTTTTCAATATGTGTAGTTTGATTCCTACTTAGAATGAGTTGAAATGATCAGTTCTATATATCACAAGGGTATGGATCATCATGGCCAAGTCTGCATCCTTTCGGATAAAGTGCAATGACTGTTCTTGTTTTGTTCGTTTGTTTTGTTCAGACTAGTGATCTGATCAACCAATAGAACTGAGTAGTCCAAAAGAATCTAATCTTAGATTTATTAGACAGTGGGTGACAGAAGGAAAATTCTTCAAATTTTTCCATCCTTCTACCAGTAACTCCTCCATTTTGCTAGGGTACAGCTTAATCTAACCACTTTCAAAAGTGCTGCTATCATCTAGGTATTGAGAAACTGAGAAATGAAGCTGTTGATGCAAAGGAAATGTCAAGCTAATTTTCTTGGAACTGGTTGGATGTCAGCCTATGATATCTCATCAGTCCATCCTCCCAACTACTCCATGTAGATGTTGAATAATTTAGGGAAGAATGGTGAGCTGTGTGGGTCTTTGGAGGAGAGGGGTTTCGAGTGGGAAAAAAAGTTTACCATAACCTTTTTGGTCCAGTCAGAGAGGAAGAACCTGAAATATTTCACAGAATTTCCATGCACCTCTGGAAAGCCAATTGCTAAAGAAAAGTCTACCAAAATGAAGATGGACATACTTCCCATGTTTATGGACAAGAAGAACCAATCTATCAGAGAAAAAGTGCAGTCTCTGCAAGGTGCTTTGTCCTAAATCATGGCATTATGGACCATTTGCTACTAGCTGCTAATTTTTGCTTGGAAAAGGGAGGTTAGACACTGGCAGCAATTTTCAAAACTCATCAACCAGCACCTGCCCTTCATTTGTACATAATTTAGTTTGATTATAAACTCTGGGCAGTGGCTTTGTCTTCATACTCCTCTGTAAGTTGTATCACACTTTTGGCATGAAATAAATAAAAAATAATGGTTAATTAATCTCATTATTGTTTTCCTCTCTCTAATCATTGCTTCTTTTTATACTCAACTCTTTTTCTTTATTTTCTTTCTCTACCTCTTCTAATCACTATATATCCTTGTTTTTAAATATTCTTTTTACTGAGATGTTTTACAATAATACACATTTGCTGAAGCAATGACCAAGCTACTAGTAAGAGAAAATGTATCATGTTTAAGTATGTACTAAAGTAACACAAACTTCCTATTCAGAATAAATGCACAGCTGCTCATCGTTCATAAGAACATCACACCAAACAGCAATTTTTAAAATAAAAGGAGTTAACCATTTAGGAGAAATTTGTCATCATACTGTACAATCCAATTTTATTGATCACTGCTCATAAGGATCAGCTGATAATGATCAGTTTCAGAAAACCTGTATCTGTTACATTTTTTTTTATGTGATTGCTTTACTTGTATGGATTCCTGGCTGTAAGGCTCATGACTGAATGCATTTAAAAACTAAGAGCCATCAGCACTGGGGATGCACCTCTCCCTTTTAAAGACAAACAAACAAACATGTTTACTCATAACCAGGTGGGGAGTCTGCAGAGCATTGAAATGATGCATTAAACAAACACAACATGACAAGAGAGTTTTGGAAAAGTATTTCTGTATCCAGCAGGGTCCCAGTCCCAAACTTCTCAGAAACACAAACCAAAAATGTTGTGTATCAGGCTGTCTAATAATAAGGAGAGCCAGAAGCAGGAAAAGGATAGGAAGAACCCAGTAGCAGAGCAGGCTTAGAAACACGACACAGTAGGTACTCATTCTATGAAGCTGAACAACCTAGCTTACACAAAAAGCCAAGAATTTTTCAGTGGCAATAGATTAGCTCAATTTCACAGTGGCCAAAGCCAGTATCATGAGCTAGAAATCCAGCAACAATATTTTTTAAAACTAATGCATGAAAAGAAAGCATGTGCTCAATTCAGCAGCACTGAGGCCCAGAAAAATGAGATTTTGTTCAATATCTATAAAGCCATGGAAAAGAAAATAATTATAGTTGTATCAGTTTTGGTTCCTATAGGTAAACAAGATGCTAACTTCTAAATATCTTCCTGTCCCTAAGGGGAAAAATGAATGCATGTGTCACAGGTCTGTTCTCCCGGAACATATCTGGAGCTGATAAAAGATGTACTTCTATTGCAGGAAAATGTCAAAGTTTACAGTATATAATCTTGTTTTTCAAATCTGAAGTATTTAATGCAGTTAAGGGAAGTCTGGAGACTATCCATGGAGTATATAAATAACAGAAATACCCAGATGATTGTAGAAAAGCATGACAATTGACTTAAAAATGTGGAACATGAAGTTTGACACTCAGTGATGGGAAATTGACTTTGTGATGTACAATTTTGCTGCATATAACACATTTTTCTTTTCACAACAGAAAAAAAAAGTTTTGTTTTTCTTGCAGCAACACAAACCTGGCACAAGCCCTAGACCAGGGCATCCAATTTAACAAACTTTACTCTCAACTCCCTGAGAAACAAAATGTATGTATGAATAGATTCTGATTATACACTGAGTGCAGTGAACTTTGCTTACCCTATTAACACACTGGAAACACCCACTTGACTGGAATGGGAGTGCTATTTCACAGTTATGTATTGACAAGAGATTTGCATAAACATAGGCTTAGAGACTCATTCACTGAAAAAAACCCCAATGATTCTGAAGCTACTACCCTCAAGAAATTTTTCCACCAACAGGTATGCACCCAGACTTGGGGGACAGTGAAATAGATGAGGAGCTCAGAGGATTAGCCATTATAAGAACACTGAGACCAGAAATAAAAAAAATAGGGGAATGAACCTAAAACTATAGAGAATGAGGAGGAAATCTTTGTAATACCAACCAGGAAAATAAAAATGTATTTAGTTACTCACACAATAGAGTATGAATTGATGGCTGAATTTCACTTTGCAAGTTGTACAGTTTAATTCCATATACTAGAATAGCCACAAAATGACCTGATTTTTCACAGGTGCAGAGCCCTTAGAGCTCTCCATTAAACTTTAATGGCTATTTTGGGTGCTCTGAAAATCAGGCCACTTGTGTAGATGCCTAGATATGGATTTTATTACTTAATTGACAGACCCAACTCCAAATATTTTGACCTACGCCCCTAGAATCTCTATAAGCCATTTCTTCAAAAAGTCCTATGAACCAGTAGAAAAACATTTCTCAGAGCTAGTGCTACTCCTGTTCACCTCCAACTAATCTCTAAATAACCTTCCCAGGCTCTTCTATTATTAATAACTCCGTTATTAGTTATTATTATTTTATATTTATATTTACAGAGGCAACTAGAGAACAGAATCTTATTTGATTCCTTCAGCTGCCAGAGGAATCCAAAAAGAGTTCCAAAATATCCAAAAATGTCAAGGTTTGGACTATAAAAATGTATTTTATAGTTGAAAAGGAACAAGTTCAAGCATGTCCTACCATTGTGGTTGCTAACTTACAAGCTTTACTATTATTTTTTTTAAATTTATTTTATATTTCTCCCTTTCTCTCTTTTCCCATTTGTTAATAACTTATCTTGGGGGTTTAAATTATTATCCTACTTCTCTCTCTTCTCTTTCTCTCCACCCTCCACCATTCTTAAATGGAATTGCAGAAAATGACTCATATGGGTTACCATGATACATGTTCTCTGTTAAGTAAATTATACTGAAGAGGAGACAAAAAGCAACACAATAGTTCATAGCAATGTTTCCTTTTTGTGCCATTTAGGAAAGCTGATGAGAGTAGTTGACTACAGGTATCGAACTGTAAACCATCCACAAAGTGTGAAATTATTTAAAAATTACCCTGACCTGTTTGGTCATTTTAAATTCGTGCTTATTATTCACTTACACATGTGTTTTCCAAGAACCAGAGCTGTGCAAAATATTCAAATAGAACCTCAAAGTCTCTCAAACGAAGTTGTAGGTTTGAAGTTGGAAGTGAGTGCAAACCTTGTGTAAGTTTGAGGAACAAGGACAGAGGTTGATCACATTGTTTTGAAGCTCACTTTTCCCAAACTGATCTCTTTCCCAACCCTCCACCCCACAGGAAAAACCTCCAGGACCAATTTAAAGACAGCTAAGGTACATAGGGGAATAGATGGCTGAGAGGTTTCCCTTTGAATGAACTTGAAACTCAAAGGGAACCTTCAAGGGTTGATTTGTTGCTGATCCCTGTGAACCAACCGTGGAATTTAGTCCATGAACCCTATTCATGAACCAAACACTGCAGAGTTTATACAGACTTACAAATGCTGCATTGTTGGACTAAATAAGTTTTAAAGTGGTAACCGAGCTGAGATTTTCCCAAGACACCTTAGTCAAATGCACACTGGTTTGAATTAAAACATAAAATAAGTTCATTAACTACAAAAAGATAGATTAAGTGATTATAAGTGATAGCAAACAGATCAAAGCAGATTGCCTAGCAAATAAACAAAACATGCAAACTAAGCTTAATATACTACATAGATTGGATATAAATAGCAAATTCTCACCCTAAGTGATGATACAAGCAGACTGCAGATTCTTAAGGGGAAAGCTGCACTGGCTTACAGCTTGGAATCCACAGGTGTTCCATTCACAGGCTAAAAATCCCTTTAGCCTGGGTCCAGCACTTCTCCCAGTTCAGCCTTTGTTCCTCGGGTGTTTCCAGGAGTTTCCTTAGGTGGGGAGTCAGTGAAGAACCTCACTGATGTCACTCCCCTGCCTCAAATAGCCTTTGCATATAGTGGGAACCTTTTGTTTCAAAGCTTGGTTCCCACACCAGTCAGTGGAAAAACACTGATATCCCAAGATGGAGTCCAGCACCAAGTGACCTTGTCACCTGTCCCTGTAGTGTTACAGCATCTGTGAGTCAGAGGCTGTCTGCAGTGTCCTCAGGAAGACCCCCAGGTGGGAGATAAGCCTCTTCTAAGGCCTATTGTTTTCTCTAATAGCCCTTCAACCTGAATGGGCCCTTCCCAGACAGCCATCTAGACTGAGAGCCTTTTGCCTATTGGGTGTTCCCCAGGTATAAACATATTTGTAATACAGAGACATAGTTAATATTCCTAACTTCAGATACAAAAATAATACAGGAGTACTTGTGGCACCTTAGAGACTAACAAATTTATTTGAGCATAAGCTTTCGTGGGCTACAGCCCACTTCATCGGATGCATGTAGTAGAAAATACAGTAGGAAGATAGATATATATATATATATATATATATACACAGAGAACATGAAACAATGGGTGTTACCATACACACTATAAGGAGAGTGATCAGTTAAGGTGAGCTATTATCAGCAGGAAAGAAAAAGAACTGTTTGTAGTGGTAATGAAAATTGCCCATTTCCAGCAGTTGACAAGGAGATGTGAGGAACTGTAGGGGGGGGGGGATATAAGCATGGGGAAATAGTTTTACTTTGTGTAATGGCCCATCCACTCCCAGTCTTTATTCAAGCCTAATTTCATGGTGTCCAATTTGCAAATTAATTCCAATTCAGCAGTCTCTCATTGGAGTCTGTTTTTGAAGTATTTTTGTTGTAATATCTTCCCCCATGCTTATTTCCCCCCCCACACACACACACAGTTCCTCACATCTCCTTGTCAATTGCTGGAAATGGGCCATTTTCATTACCACTACAAACAGTTCTTTTTCTCTCCTCCTGATAATAGCTCACCTTAACTGATCACTCTCCTTATGGTAACACCCATTGTTTCATGTTCTCTGTGTATATATATATATTTTCCTACTGTATTTTCCACTACATGCATCTGATGAAGTGGGCTGTAGCCCACAAAAGCTTATGCTCAAATAAATGTGTTAGTCTCCAAGGTGCCACAAGTACTCCTGTTCTTTTTGCGGATACAGACTAACACGGCTGCTACTCTGAAACCTGTCAAAAACAATACATGCATACAAATAGGGTAATCAAATTCAGTAAATCACAACCTTTCCCATGACACCTCACATGACTTGTCTTGCATCATAAAATACATAATAATTATGCCATAATCATATCTAAATATCACTGTGAAGAATATGGAGTGCAGTGTCACACCTGTTCTTAACTCCCCTCCCACTGAACGGGATTCCACAATCTTCCTCGGAAGCCTATTCCAGAGCTCAACTACCCCACCTTTTTTCTTAATATCTAACCTAAATCTCCCTTGATGCAGATTAAGTTTATACTTCTTGTCCAATCTTCAGTAGACATAGAGAACAATAGGTCACCATCCTCTTGATAACAACATTTTACATATTTGAAGACTTATCAGGTGCCCCTTTCAACTTATTTTCTCAAGACCAAACATTCCCATTTTGTAAATTTTTCCTCATAAATCAGATTTACTGAAACATTTTATCATTTTGTTTGCTCTCCTCTGGACTCTCTCCAATTTATCCACATCTTTCATAAAGTCTGGCACCCAGAACTAGACCCATACTCCAGCTGAGGCCTTGCCAGTGCTGAATAAAGTGCTTTGAGCAGGGGATTGGACTAGATGACCTCCTGAGGTCTCTTCCAACCCTAATATTGTATGGTTCTATGATTACTTCCTGTGTCTTACACATGACACTCCTGTTAATACACCCCAGAACAATAGCCTTTTTTGCAACTGCATCACACTGTTGACTCATATTCAGTTTGTGATCCACTATAATCTCCAGCTCCTTTTCAGCAGTACTACCACTTAGCCAATTACTCCCCACTTGTAGTTCTGCATTTGAACTTTTCCTTCCTAAGTGAAGTATTTTGCATTTGTCTTTACTGAATGTCATTGTGACGGGTTTGATCACAGGGACCCAGTCTGTAGAATGAGAATAGTTGCATAGTCTTAACCTGACATGAGTAAACACATGAAAAAGTCTTGATGAGTGAATGTATGATTGGTGTTTCCCATTTTCCCACTGATTCATGACCAAAAAGGGTTGGTTTTACTCACTGAAATGTCTCAAAATATTCAGACCTGCTGAATGACTATTTGGCTGTTCATTTTTGTATCTATAGTCTTTCCAAGCCATACATTACTGGAATGGGGAATTTTTTTTGTTTCCATAAAGATGACCTAATCAAACCCCATTGGATAATGCCAGTCATTTAATAAGGAGTGGACCTTTTTTTATTGGCCAAGAAACTCTTGAGGAAAAAACAGCCAGGACAAAGACTTCATAAAATGAAGGAAAAGAAGAAACAACTGCTTCTGACTTTGTCTGTTGACCTCTGGCCATGCGTAGCCACCATGTCTGACAAAGAATGATATGCTTTTTCCACTCTCCCTGGTAGCCACTGAAGGTTAGGGGTCCAGCAATGTGCAACATCAAAACTATGACAGCTTCACGCAAGTAAATTCTAGACAGCCAGCAAGTCTATTAATATTAATAAGTGAGAAAACCACCAGAGACATTATGCAACCATGTAATAGTTTGCTGAAGCTGAATGAAGCCACAGAGTCGCAACAGCCACACTGAATAAGAGTCAACCTTTTTATTGTGTTTTCCGAGTTTTTATAGGTAGCATTCTTGAACTTGTTTTTTCTAATTCCAGCAGGTGCAATAAGTGAACAGAAACAATGTTGCATCACTTATGAATTAATAACCAACACAGAGCAAATTTTAATATTCTAATTGAACTGTTTCTAAGTGATCCATGCACCACAAAGTATTCACAGAAGAAATTCAAGAATAATTTAAAATAATGAACATTTTGGGGAATTTTAAAATTCATGAACAGAAAAAGAGGCAAAAATAATTAAATACATATTTCATTAAGAATGATATGTCCAGCAGTGTTAACAATAAAACAGCATGAGAGGCCTTTTCAGAATAAAAGGCTCCCTTTTTATATTTTATTAAAGCCGGCACCCTCAGCACCTCCCCACCACCCACCCATAAGCAAATACAGTAATAATGTTTACTAAATATTCATTCTATCATGCTAATTAAGTCAAATCTATTAGATGGTGGAATTGTCTGTCTTCCAAGGGAAGTAGTACAAGCTGTATCAATTGGAGTGTTTAAAACTAAACTGGCTAAAACACTTGCAAGTGTACTGCAGGGAATAAATCCTGCACTGCCAAGATCTTGGAATCACAGAATAATATAAATGTAGGGCGAGAAGTGACCTAAAGAGGTCATCTAGTCCTTACCCTTATGTTGAGGCAGGATTAAGTATATTTATATAATCTCTGACACATTTGTCTAACCGTTCTTAAAATCTTCCAGTGACAGGGATCCCACAACCTCCCTAGTAAACTGTTCCAGTGCTTAGCTATCTTTACAGTTAGAAAGTTTTCCTAATTTCTAACCTGAGTCTTCCAAGCTGCAAACTAAGTTGATTGATTCTTGTCCTACCTCAGTGGCTATGGAGAACAACTGGTCAACATCCTCTTTATGACAACTTTTTATATATTTGAAGACTAGTTATAATGACCCTCCCCCACACACATACTTCTCTTCTCTAAACTAAAAAATGCCCAGTTCTTTCAACCTTTCATCATAGGACATATTTTCTAAATTTCTTATCAATTTTGTTCTGCTCCTCTACACTCTCTTCAGTTTGTTCACATCTTTGTTAAAGTATGATACCCAGAACTAGACACAGAACTTCTGCGAAGGCTTCAACAGTGTCAGGTAGAGAGGAACAATTACTCAAGTCCAATGTACAACACTCCTGTTAATACATCCCTGAATGACATTTTCATTTTTCATTGCAGCATCACACTGTTGACTCATATTCATTTTGTGATCCACTCTAACCTTGTATCCTTTTCTGCAGTACTGCTATGTAGCCAATCATTCCCCATTTATTATTAGTGCATTTGATTTTTCCCTCCTAATACTTTGCACTTGTCTTTATTGTCTTTATTTCTGATTTCAGACTAATTTTCCAACTTATCAAGATCATTCTGGATTCTTATCTTGCACGCCAAAGTGCTTGCAATCCTTCCCAGTTTGGTTTCATCTGCAAATTTTATAAGCATACTCTCCACTACACCATCCAACTCATTAATGAAAATATTGAATACTATTGTCTTAAGATAGAACTCTGCAGGTCCTCACTTCATATGTCCTCCCAGTTTGACAGCAAACCATTGATAACTACTCTGTGAGTACAAGCTTTCAGCCAGTTTTGCCCCCACCTTATAATAAATTAATCTAGACCATAGTTCCTCAGTTTGGTAATGATGTCATGATGGACTACATCAGAACTCCAGATACATCATGTTTCCTGCATTCCCCTCTCCAGCATCCACTAGGCTGGTTACCCTGTCAAAGAAGGAAATTAGATTGATTGGGCATGATTTCTTCTTGACAAATTAATGTTGGTTATTACTTATCACCTTATTATCTTCCAGGTTTGAACAAATGTATTAAGTATTTGTTCTAATATCTTTTCAAGTGTCAAAGTTAGGCTAATTGGTTTATAATTCTCTGGTTGTCCTTTTTCCCCTTTCAGAAGAAAAGTACTATATTTGTTCTTCTCAAGTCATCCTGAACCGTACCTGTCCTGTTCTTGAAAATAATTTCTAATAGTTCAGCAATTGCTTTAGACTAAATGACCCAGTAAGGTTTATTTATCTGTTTACTATGATCCTAAGACTGATAATATTTGGTGCCTGAGAAATTAACCAAAAAAAAAAAAAAAAAGAAATAGTGTAAAAAAACTTTGTGCAACATTTTGTGAACCGCCATTCAATGTATTTGTTGGTTTAAACATAGTGTGTGTTCCCCCAGTTTTAGTATAAATGTTCAATTGTTACTTTAGATAGGATAAATATCTGGAGAACAAAGGAGGAGTTGCTGTAAGAGACAGTTCTAGATGCATGTGTTTTCTGTTATTACTGAGTTGTTGCTAAATGATAAAAGGAGGCATTTAGAGAGTCGCTGAAATAAGTTCCAAAGAATTTCCATTTTTTTCTGTGGTTCTTTCATCACAAACCTCCCAGGGTTGAGAGGTACCTGCTGTGCAAAAAAAAAGTTTCATTCCATTTCTACTTAAAATTTCAAAACCCTTGAGCTCCCTGTCCTTTTCTCTAGCCACTAGAACACATTCAATTCCACAGTCTGCTGAACATTCATGGAATATCAGTATTTGGCATTGCTATACTTTCAAATATTGGCAGTGTCAAATATGTTCTTTTGGCCATCTGCAGATCGTGTTCACGTTGTGAATTGGGAATATGTTATACAGCTTTACTCTTGTGAAATTCATTAGTTAAGGGGTTCTACATCTTAATTATTTAAAAGAAAAGTTATGTTTCTATGGATGTCGATTTCAAAACTAAATCATATTTACTCTGGTGCATACAAACACACAGGCAGGATTCTGACAACAACAGATTCAGACACAAATACATGCAATAAACTCCTTTTCAGAATGCCTTAGCTACATGATTATGTATTTATCTGTCCGGTCTACATTTTAAATATAAATAATACTATAAAATAAATAATATATGGAGATATACCTATCTCATAGAACTGGAAGGGACCCCAAAAGGTCATGAAGTCCAGCCCCCTGCTATCATGACCAATTACTGATTTTGCCCCAGAACCCTAAGTGGCCCCCTCAAGGATTGAACTCACAGCCCTGGGTTTAAGAGGCCAATGCTTAAGCCACTGAGCTATCCCCCCCATTGGTAATTATGTGGAAGTGATAATACCCAGATATAACAGCCTTAAAATATTACTGTACTTCTCATTTTTGAAGCTAGCTATAATATATTTTAACTATAGAAACAATCTTTCCCATAATACCTCATATGTGACAAAAGAATGCTTATAAGGAAACAAAAGATTTGTGGGAAAGACAGTGAAAATAAAAGTCTAGTGCACCTCTTTTGTGCCCATCGACCCAGCTCTAAAATTGGTAAAACCAGGTCAACAGAGGAAAAACAAACTCTCCATCTGCGTTAAGTTACTGTAGGTTTATGAAGCAGAAAATACATTTGTATTCATATGCTTGAAAGAAGTATTTTGCCATTAAAAAATAAAAAATGAAAACATGCTGTTCTTCCTCCATATAACACTGTCTTTATGTAACCCAAGTTATCTATGCTTATTGATTATGTATGAATATTGTAAACAGGCTTATTTTTAAAAGAAAGCTTAGCTCTGAGGCTATGAGTAACATTTTCAAAAGCACCTAAGTAAGTAAGCTTTATTGACTTTACCCAATGTCACATATCAATGAGTTCTGACAATAGTAACTACAAGTAAAAATCTTTCATGCAAAGGATGCATACGTTCAGTTTGTGTAGGTCCCAAATATAACCTAGTAAATAAAGTGCCAATAGAAGATTATTTTAAGTTGTTTCAGAAGAGAGGAACTGAAATTATTAAGTCATTTAAACTCTTCAATGAAGAGAAAACAAAACCTGAAAGATTATTCTAGTGGCTGGTAGTTTCTGGACACATAAGATGTATTGCTTTTAATATGATTCTAAGTTATGAACTCTATCTGCATTGACATTGTGAGTGGGAAAACTTAAGAACCCAGAAGTACGTACTGAATGTTCACCCTTTTTTCTCTTCCACTATACCCACAAACCCATCCTTCAATAAATCATGGTGTGGGTGAGTGAAAGCTAAAAATAACCTAGAGTTTCAAGTAGAAATAAATATGCTACTGATTTAATACAATTGAAGTCAAGGGGAAATTTTCCACTGGTCTTAATGAAGAAGCTCAAACCCCCAAAGAAAAAAATATCCTGAAGCTGAAATTTCTAAAATAAAAAGCATGCTGTGAAGATGATGTTCAGACACATACCTTAAAAAAAATTCTTCCAACTACTAGTTCTACGCTTTCCTGTTTAAGCAGCACTTTCTCTAGGTGGGCTTCTAAGCATCTCTAAGAGTGTGACCATCCCTTGACTCATTTTTATAGTCCCACCCTTAAGAGGGTGGACAGCTGGGCCTCCCAGGTGCATTTAATAAGAAAGACAGCAAACTGCCACCCTGACCCCTAGGAAATCAATCATAGCTATGCAGGCACGCTTATTGTAAGGTAAGGTTTTAGGAAAATAACCTCCCCACATCTTTTCTTTCTTATCTATGCTGACTCTGTTAGCGCTATAGAGCTTGCTAAAATTGTACAGCTTAGGGAGTTATCCTTTAAATCAGGTAATAGAGGTCTGTGCTTTTGGTCCTGAAGTTCTATTTTATAGGGAAGTGTTAGCACTGCTTCTACTGGAACTAAAAACAGTGGAGGGTGATGAAGGAAAATCACTGAGACTAAACTTCCCCAGAGAGGTACCACCGGAGTGGTTTGCATATACTGGGTCAGCTGGGTTTTCCAGAGACAAAGAAAGGGCTTCTGGCATGAAAAGTATGCAGTTCTGGTCTCCCATGTTTAGGAAGGATGATTTTAAACTGGAACAGATATAGAGAAGGGCTACTTGGATCATCTGAGGAATGGAAAACCTACCTTATGAGAGGAGTCTCAAAGAGCTTGACTTGTTTAGCCTAACCAAAAGAAGGCTGAGGGGAGATATGATTGTTCTCTATAATTACATCAGATCGCTAAATACCAGGGAGGGAGAGGAGTTATTTAAGTTAAGCACCAGTGTAGACACAAGAACAAATGGATATAAATTGGCCATCAACAAATTTTGGCTTAAAATGAGGTGAAGGTTTCTAATTATCAGAAGAGTGAAGTTCAGAATAGTTTTGAAGAGGAGCTGTGGGGACAAAATAACCTAACTGTCTTCAAGACTGATCTTGATAAGCTTATGGAGGGGATGGTATGATGAGACTGCCTACAATGGCATGTAGCCCATCTGTGACTACTAGCAGCAAATATCTCCAACGGCCGGTGACAGGACAGTAGATGGGGAGGGCTCTGAGTTACTACAGAGAATGTTTTCAGGTGTCTGGCTGGTGGGTCTTGCCCACATGCTCAGGGTCCAACTAATCACCATATTTGGAGTCAGGAAGGAATTTTCCCCTGGGTCAGATTGGCAGAGACCCTGAGGGTTTTTCACCTTCCTCTGCAGCATGGGACACGGGTCATTTGAAGGTTTAAACTAGTGAAAATGGTGGATTCTCTGTACCTTGAAGTCTTTAAACCATGATTTGAAGAATTCAGTAACTCAGCCAGAGTTTAGGGCTCTTGTGACAGAGTGGACCAGGACCTGAGGTCCACTGCGGGAGGCCTCAAAGCCCTGCCACACCCTGTTGCAGAAAAGGGCAGTGGAGAGGGTCCTCCAAGCTTCCTAGAGTGGCTCTGTGGGACACAGACAATCAGGAAGGACTGCAGGAAGCATCCAATCATGGCCTAGCTGCTAGTATAAGAAGAGTTGCAGTGTCAGAGTAAGATCAGTTCCTTGCTGGAGGAATGTGGATAGTGTGTCTGGCTGGCTCAAGGAGTTACAGGACCTTGGACAGAGCAATGCTGGCAGAGACTGGAAGGAGTGAGAAGGAGCTCTGGTCTGGCAGCTAGGACTCAATCAGGACAAGGCCCTGAGAAGAACGTGCTGGCACTGTAGAGAAGTAGCCCAGGGAATCATAGCAGCAATGCAGCTTAGCTAAAGGACATGGCAGATTGCTGCTATCTTTAGGGTACCTGGGTTGGGACCTGGAGTAGAGGGTGGGCCTGGGTTCCCCCATCAGCGACTGGGAAAGTGGCCTGGACTTGATGCATCCCAAAAGTGGAACTAAACTCCTTTAGTGGCCCAGTAGGAGAGCTGGGGCCTGAAAGACCCAGAGAGGGCAAGGACATTGCCTCCAAGGAGGGAGCACTGAAGTACTGCTCAATACCAGGGCTGAGGCCATTTTGAAGACTGCTGGACTAATTAAGGGCCTGAGCCCAGGGAGGGTTACAGGGAAAAAAGGGGAAAACTATAGGGAACTGGAATAGGCCCCCTGTTGAACACTTTCCCCGGAAGGGGTTTTTATTTCTCATACTGGCTGTGTGTGACTTGGCTGGATGGCTGAATCATTGAAGGCCCACCACAAACTGAGAGAGAGGATGTGCAAGTACACACACTCGGACAGGGGCCACTCACAAGAGTTGAGTACAACCCCATTACAAGTCTATTATAGTGAGTGGGTGAGGATGTGTGGCCTTCAATGTGCAGGAGGTCAGACTAGATGATCATGATGGTCCCTTCTGACCTTAAAGTATTGTGATGCATTATTTTGGAAAATGAAACTGGGGATTTAAAACGAACTCCAGCTTTTTCTCCAGGAAAGGCAGAGATGAATCAAAGTTCTTCAGCTGGCTCCAAAAATACAAATGGAGGTGTGAACCAGAATGCAAATAGAGTAGACAACAGGCAGAAGCAGGGGAGGGATCAGATTCCCACTGCCAGTAACAAAGAAATGTATACCTGAGACAGCCAAGAAGGAGGGGGAATGTCTTTCCCCAGTCTGATTGCCCACAGTCTGTGAAAATACAAAGGACCCTGAGCCAGGTAGGCAGGCCACTGGTTCGGTTTTAAACCAGATAGTCCTTCTTTTGCAATGTCTGGTACTGAGACACAACGTGATATGGTTTTGTCTGGTCTCGTATGGGGGATGCCACAGTGGAAAGTGTGCTGCTCCGCTCCCTTTGGCATTGCTGTAAGTCTGGGTGCATGCAATGTTCTTTAGATATACTTTTGTACCACAGTGAGCACAATGGGGCCCTGATCATTGGCTGGAGTTTCTGGGCACTACCACAAAACAAAGTAACAATTTCTATAACTTCTGATAAAGTTTAGAAGCTGGAGCAAATGAGCTTTTTTCTGTTTTTTGTTCCTGTGGTTAAAGTATCATACTTATATATGAAAATTACTGTATTAAACCACTCAGTAAATGATCATTTCAATGTGTCTTTCCAATTTGTCATTACATTTTGCTTGGCAACGTGGTATAGAAATGTCTACTGATTTATTTATTTATTTATTTATTTTTGTAATGTGGAACTCTACTGACAAATATAAACAACTTTTAGAATTCATATCAGTAGTAAAACAGGGGCAGTTAGCTGAGAAATAAAGGAGTAAATTTGGCTTACTTAACCTACAGTGGATAATTCAGTGGTACTGATACTTGCAGCTCACCAAGCAAGCTATTTGTCCCAGCAATTCTTTATAAATAATTTATAAGAGCTATGTTTACTAATAGGGCTTTTATAAAATGATCCTTCCAGAAAAGTTGAATTGCATCATTATACAAAATCATTGTGAGGGATTAGGCTGCTTCTTAAGCAGAGGGTTTTCAAGGAGTGCCAAAGGAAGTAGTTAATCTGCAAAACTCTTAAATTGTTATATAATAAAGGTCATGAGCACATAAGTGTGATTTAAACATGCTTTGCTAACTTTACAGGAATTACTGTTCTCCCGCAGCTGATGCATTACATCTACACAGGAAAATTATTTTTCAGAAAGACTGACATCAAAGAAGCTATGAAAGAGTTGCCCAGTCTGGCTCCATAAGTAAAGTTAAGCAGCAGCATTAGTCTTCCTTTTAAAGGTGAGAAATGTTGACGTACTAGATTCAATTATGTTTAATAGGATGCAACCCAAAAGTATGTAATAAAACAATGATTTCTTCTTAAAAGAAGACATACAATGCTTGTGGGGAGGGGTGATAGTGAGTTTAGAACTCAGTTTAGCACCTAGTAGTCCACCCATGAGTGGTTGCCATCAAAGCTCATGTAGACAGAATACATTAGAAATGCATTTGGAAAAGACTGATAGTATTTTAATTAATGGAGCACACTTGTGGTCCATTTATTGTAGCTGTGAGTTAAGCATTCAAATTGATCCAGCACAGGTGCATGTAATTGAGAGATATGCCTAAGATTGTGGATTTCACATTTAATTTGTCTGGAGAGTTGCAGATACAATGAAAATTGTATTAGTGGAAGCCTTCAGAAGGAACTGGGCAGGTTGACAGATTTAAGGTCTTTTCAAGTAGCTGAAAGAGGAAAGGCAGTAACCTGAACTCAGTTTCACAGGAAAAATTACATAGCAAAGCCTTGTGATGTAAACCAATGTAAAGTCTGTTTGTTTTGGGATAAGTACTCTTTAGCATTTCACACTAAACTTAGCTAAGGAGTTTTGAATTATCTGATCGGAAGCTTAAAGACAAAATTGAATGCCTTACAAAAGCTAAGGAAGTTTCAGGTCGGGTGAAATATGAAAATATTAATCCTTGTGTAGTAAGTGAAGGCCCTGATAAAGGCCCAGTAAGAGGCCTGAGGCCTGAACTGAAGTAATGGTCAAAACTTTACTAACATAAAGCAAAGTTAAGCTGTGAGCCAGAGGCAGGCCCTGCTCACAGAAGCTGGCAAGGAAAGGGCTGATGCTGCAAGAAGATACATACCTAAAAGGTACANTCAAAAATGCTGAGTAGTTAGCATTCCCAGTGACTTCCCATGGAAATCACAATATCCCATTCTTGCAAGTCCTTATTAAAGTGATAGGAAATCGATAATATATGATGAAAGAACCAATGTGATGAGATGGCAACAGCTTTACAATACATACACTTAACAGTTCTGGGAAGTGAAGAATATTGTATCCAGCTGACGCTCCAGGTGGAGTGCATGGAGCTCAGTTAAATTGTGGCCAGACAATGTTTTACCATAAAATAATTGTGAATGATCAGATAAGACCATTCATAGAAGCATATTTTTTTCTGCTTAAAAAGCAATATTTATTCCTCAAATAGAACATCAGGAAAATAGTAAAAAAACAACAAAAAATTGCAATATCATTCAGTCTTCTTATGAGCTTCTTTACACTACAGGAAGCTCAACTCATTGCTTGGTCTTCCCTCAGAAAACAAGGACAAGAGAACCTGGATTATCCCATCCAGTGAGAGGAAGTGAACAAGGTCACTATTAGAAATAATTATTCACCAGGACCAGATTGACTTAGTGGTGAATTTTATAAATCTTTATGGAAAAGTTAGCCTCTTATTTAACTAACATCTACCATTATCTCCTGTAAGGAGGTTACTCCACTCTACCTTCAAAGAAGCTTTAATATCAGTTTTCCCACAGCTATGTAAAGCTATTAATACCCTGCAAATCATCTAAATGCATCTTTCCTAATTCTTAGTTTTAATAGCTGGTGCTGCTCTTGTTATAATACTACAAAATGGAAATCTTTATCTATTCATAATCCCACTAATGAACTAACATCGCTGGAAATAATATTATCAAAAACAAATAATGTTGACAACCTTGAAAAAAAACAGTATTTCAGTATTGATTTACATAACCACTCAAACAAATACACAGAAAGATTTCTGTGGGTTAAGGCATTTGTTTTAAAGTAAGTGAAAAGAATAATTAATTACATATATTAATTACAATAAAATATTAGGTAATACAAAGCAAGCCAGGAAATGTACATTAGAAGCCCTTATAAATCCCCAGAGATTACTGAGTATAGGGGAAACTGGTAATCACAATAATTTCTGTATGGTAACTGCTGGGAATTTATAACTCAGATGAACTCACCATCTAGTACCATGCTTAGAATTTCAAAGGAACATTAGAGAGCTAGGTACCCAGTTTCCATTGGAATTCAGACACTGAAGGCTCCTTTGAAAAATCCCAGCTTCAGTTGTTAACTATGCTGTCTTTCAGCTCCAAAAAGTAAGAGGCAATGGCTTAAAATTTGCCATAATGTATCTAATTCACAATTTTCAAATTGCAGTCTAGATCTATCTCTATTTATCAAATCCTTTATCTTTGCTTTAAATTATAAAAAGATACAAGACTATATTTCCCTCCAATTACTTATATGAAGAGATAAGAAATAGTTAAAACAAAATTAAAATAAATAATAAAATGCAAATCCTTCCCTGCATAAAATAAAATATTATGACTCCATGGACAGCCTATTAGTAAGAAGGAGGCAAATTTCAGTGACAGAAATACAAATATCAGGTGATGATTTGTCGTTTAGATTACTTGATTCAATAATATATTTCATGTAAGTAAACTTGTATCACAGCCAATTCCAGATGAAATACCACATTGGCCCTGTGTATTATTAATGACATTTTGATCATCTGAACTCAGGTGTATTCTCTTTTCTCAGTATGATCCCTTTTTAATAAACCTTAAGCATAGTTTACTTGAAGTATACCAATAAAATGAAACAATTTGGATATTTTATGGTTATCATAAGCATCCTTGGATTTCAAAGAATAGATATATTAAAGATAACAGTTTTCTTCCAAGTTATTTTGAAAGCTTTCACCATTGCTTCACCGTGTTGTATTTCTTTGTTAAATCTCTACATGAAACCATCTGGTGCTGGGAGAAGCAGGCTATTGATGATGATTTCAAGCAACTCCTCATGCTGCTGGTAAAGTTCATAGTCAATGACCATACATATGGATCATGGCCCGCAAATGAAAACTTATCTCTGAAGTAGTAATAATCATAGCACCCTTTAAGTTAAGGGAAATGTTGAGTCTAAGATATATGTTTGAGATGTATGATGATGCATGCTTAAAAGTTAATCAAGCATTCAGAGTTGTGAGGGATTGTAGAGGACCACTAACTCTGCCATAGTTAAGGTTAAGAACCCCTTTATGTTTAAAGATTGACTCTTCTAAGTGCTCTAATTGAATTATAAATTCTAATTGAATTCTAAATCTAATCTGCTGTGCCTCCAGGGGTGTAGGTCAGGGTTAGTGATCCAAATTGGGGTCATTTGAGGAGTTTAATTTCACAGCATTCAAAAACAGCATTTCACAAAGTACACAGATTCTGTCCATGTTTTTTGTGCACACTTGGGGATCTAATTATGGCTCCCACAGTTGCTTGACTTGCTCAGCTAGTACATGGCATGCACTGCCTCTTTGGGGAAGTAATATTGAGATCATTATTAAAGGAAGAGTTAGCATCTCTGGATTAGTATGGGCCAAACACTCACGTGCCAAAAGGATTGAAATGTTCAGGTGCAACAAGACTAGATAAGAGGGCTTCCAGCCACTCTGGTTTTATATGACCATGGTGATTCAAGGGGACATGCTGTGGCCATTGAAACTGAGCTAGACCCAGTTACTGTTAATTCAAAATCTACTGTGGCAGAAATCTGAAAACCATCTGAATGCATGTTGCTATTTTCTTCCTCCATCCAGTTTTTGTTTGTGTTAACTTTAGGGAAATGCACCCTGCTAATTTCTATAGGTAATTTAGAAGGGATTCTAACTGTATTTTGGAAGATTACAAATTTCACATGCTTTATTCAGGGTTGTAAGTATGTTTGGACATGTAACTACCTGAGCTCATATCTCTGCCGCTCCCATGTGAGAGCCAGGATCTGGGAGCACCCTACTTTTCTCCCTGCCTCCTGTGTGTGTACCGGGAACTGGGTCCCTCTCCCTGCTCCTCATGTGAATCAGAATTTGAGGGTGCAGCCCGAATAACAAATTTAAAACTCTGAAAACCAGGAAATATTTGCTTCCCTTGTGTAGGGTGGGTGGCTGGCCAGAGTCGGGAGGGAGGGAGGCAGACTTGGGTGGGTGAGGAGCATGACTGGAGAGGCAAGGCCAGATTAGTAGTTGGGGGGCCTGGCTTCAGGAGGGCGTGTAGTGGGGGTCACAACATCTGGTTCATTGTACATCTCAGACTACATAACCAAGCAAGTGTGTGGCCCTCTAGTAAGCTGCTGCCTGTGATATACACAGGCAGCAGCACTGGGTGACAGACAGCAAGGAGTAACTTTTTCTATGCTAATGGCTTCATGGGATAGGGAAGGGTTAGCTGGAAATGTTGTTTGGGGAGGTGAGCTATATGTGGCAGAGAATGGCAGGAGGAGCAGGGAGAGATGCTTAAAGTTACTGTAACCAACATTGAGCAAAATTGTCAAGATTTTTGGACATAACCCATAACTATGACTTGCCCTCCTGCCCTGTGAGCAACTCCATCCTCCAAGCGTTTCAAAGCATGACTATTATCACCATTCCACTATAAAAAAGTGTACAGGGAGTGGGAGGACCACTAAGGAATCACATAACATTCTTTGTATTTAGCTAGCCTCATTGGGCTTCAAATGTAAACCTATTTGATAACTAATACTGCTACATGACCATTAACAGCTACTACAAATGTTTCTTTCTGTTAAAAAAACCTATGAAATTCAAACTCAAAATTCTGAAAACCAAGTAATACAGAGTTACGGTACACACCAATGCAGTCTTAACTCTGTCTCCCTGGACCTGGCAGTTGCCACTGAGAATTATCTGCCTGCATTCCAGTTGCATTCAGTGTGATAGGTATATCTGTATTGAATGCCAGAGGAATTAGTTGAAGAAGCTTGGCAGAGCTGTGCTTCTGGTATGAAGCAATTTGGGGAACCCCTGCCTTTTGAGTAGGAATGTAAACACCGTTCAGTGTCCCACATGTGTGTGATCAAAGGAAACAGGTGCATGTGCACTTTGTAGTATGCCTAACTTCAGTATTGAATTCTGTAGATTGTCAGTAGTGGTGAATAGAGGTCTTCTTGATAGGGGGACTGTCAGCAGTGAGATGGGATATGAGTGGTCTGTAGGTTTAATGATGGGTAAGTTAAAGTATACTGTTAATTAAAGTACTGTACGTAAGGTGAAGGAGATTTAAAATTTAGCAAGTGTGGGGTTGTTTCTGAGGAGTAGGTTCAGTGTTTGGGTTTAGATAAGGTGTATATAGCTACTGTTCAGCACAGCTCACCTAAACACAAATTCTGCCCGAGCAAAGAGAAAACGTAAAACTATGTCCTACAGCAGTCATGTTGCCTGGTCAATGACTCTTCTGAATTCTCTCCAAAGGCAGTGTGTGAATATGTGTGTTATGAGCATGTTGAGGCACTGTTCAGAGATCAGTTAAGGTTGCATTGACATTACTCCTGGGGTATTCTGTGCCTAAAAATGTTGCACACTATATTTTAAAACTCTGCATGTTTTATTTGTCGAAATAACAATTAATCAGTCCAGTTTCAATTCTTTTGGTAATTTATTTCAAAATACCTGTCAAGTGTTTCAACAATACAGACAAAAGCAAAAAAGATTCCCCCAGGAATAGAGATATAAGAAACCCCTATAACAACTCAGATCCAGTTGGGGAGTACTGGAGGGGGCTGTGCAGGGCCCCCAGAGCCCAGACACCCATAATTCCCTCCCCATCTGCAGGGCACCTCTCCACTCAGAGTCCAGCTGCAGGGCACAACCCAGCCTAGACACCCACACTCCCCTCCCCCAAGAGTTCAGCTGCAGGGCAGCCCCCAAACACCAGCACTCCCCTCCCCACAGAACCCAGACATGGAGTAGCCCCCAGCCCAGACACCAGCACCCAGAGAACCTTTACTCCCTCCAACTTCTTTACTGTCCCACCGGAGGACAAGGTGTGGTGTGGTCCCGCCCTTCATCATCCTTTGCCAGAGCTGGCTGGGTCTCCCAGACCCTCTCCCATTCCCATCCCCTGCTTACTGCAAGCTGGGCTCTGCAAAGTCCAGCAGCCCCTCGTGGCAGCCAGAAATTATGTGGTGGGAAACAGGGGATTCTGCACAAACTCTGCATTGCAAAGTGGTGCAGAATTCCCCCAGGAGTATGACATGTACCTTTTTTTCTATATTTCCTAGTTTTTGGAAGTTTGCGTTTTGCTGAACACATGAGGTTTAAGAACCCAATACTAGGTAGGGAAAGCACCATTTTATATTCAAATTGGGGAAGAGACTTATTTGTTACTTTCTAAACTGTTCCCCCATCCCATAAACACATGTGTGGTTGAACTACCTTTTATTTTTCCTGGTCTCCATCAGGGCTAAACAGCCTTCTGCATAACTTGCAGTGTCATCTGCAGCAGTCTCTTACAGGTCGCTCTGACAGCCAATGATTATTCATGATGTTTAATGCTCTAACCTGCCTAAGGAAAGCTTTCCACCTACTTTACCTCAGCAGAAGAAAACATCAGGAACGGGGTCAAAAAACTGGCTCTTATGGTCATTTAAAGATATCTCTCAGACCCATTTAGAAAGAGACTTCATCTGTGGTAACTTCACTATTTTCACTTACAACACTAGTCTATGTAGATGGTGATTTGGAAATGGAAGTTCTACCACATTCTATGGAACAGCAGCTGGGGAACCCCACAAAAATATTATTGAGCCCTCTGATTATCATTAGCTGCTTAACCATCAAATTCCACAAAAATATGGTCCAAGTAGCATTTGATGGTAGAAGGGCTCAAGTGACTGCTGGTTTGTGACTTCCTTGTACTCTACTATTTCAACATCTCTAAAATATGTATTGGATGTGTCATGTAAACGATACATCTTCAATCATTCTCTGCATGTAGAATCACAGAACTGTAGGACTGGAAGGGAACTGGAGAGGTCTTCAGTCCAGTCCCCTGCACTCAAGGCAGGAACAAGTGTTATTTAGAGCATCCCTGACAGGTGTTTGTCTAACCCACTCTTAATCTCCAATGATGGAGATTCCACAACCTCCCTAGGCAATTTGTTCCAGTGCTTAATTACCCTTAGAGTTAGGAAGTTTTTCCTAATGTCCAACCTAAACTGCCCTTGCTGCAAGTTAAGCCCATTGCTTCTTGTCCTGTCCTCAGAGGTTAAAGAAAATATTTTTTCTCTCTCTTCCTTGTAACAACCTTTTATGTACTTGAAACTGTTATCAGGTCCCCCTTCAGTCTTCTCTTCTCCAGACTAAACAACCCCCTTTTTTTTTTCAATCTTCCCTCATAGGTCATGTTTTCTAGACCTTTACTCATTTTTTGTTGCTCTTCTTTGGACTTTCTCCAATTTGTCAATATCTTTCTGGAAATGTGGAGCCCAGAACTGGACACAGTACTCCAGTTGAGACCTAATCAGCGCAAAGTAAAGTGGAATAATTACTTCTCATGTCTTGCTTACAACACTCCTGCTTTCTTTCGTTTTTTTTTTCAACAGTGTTACGCTGACTTATATTTAGATTCTAATTCACTATAACCCCCAGATTCCTTTCCACCATACTCCTTCCTAAGCAGTCATTTCTCATTTTGTATGTGTGCAACTGATTTGTTCCTTCCTAAATGGAGCACTTTGCATTTGTCCTTATTGAATTCCATCCTATTTACTTCAGACCATTTCTCCAATTTGTCCAGCTCATTTTGAATTTTAATCCTATCCTCCAAAGCACTTGCAACCCTTCCCAGATTGGTATCATCCTCAAACTTTATAAGTGTACTCTCTATGCCATTATCTAAATCAATGATGAAGGTATTGAACAGAACCGGACCCAGAACAGATCCTTGCAGGACTCCATCAATATGCCTTTCCAGCTTGACAGGGAACCACTGATAACTACTCTTTGGAAATGGTTTTCCAACCAGTTATGTGCCCACCTTATAGTAGCTGCATCTAGGCGTTGAATGTTTTTTGTTCATTTCATGTTCAATATAATCCTTATGTTTATCACAAAGTTCTATGCACTTTTAGCTGTTTGTTATTACATTTACTGTTATTAGTACATGTTAGACAGGTTACCCCATTTTCCAAAATGGAGTTCAGGTGTCCATCATGGCATCTGAGACAAAGGATAACTCAAACTCCATATTGTGGAAGCTTCTTTATGGAACTTTGTCAAGAAAGAAGCCAATGGACATTTGAATTAGTTCCAACTGGCTCCTGTAGTGGTACTTACCTCAGAACGTTGGCACGTGTCTTTAAAAAAATTAAATTAGTCTGAGCACCCGTTGCTCAGGGGCTGTCCGTTATAGAGACCATCATGGTGCAGTCTTTTTGTGCGGCATCAGATCTTCGGATCAAGGCCACTGGACCAGCAGCTGTAAAGACATTAAAGACTGTTAACATCTAATCACTTACCTTAAACACTGTGGTGTTCTTGACTTCCAACATATTCCCTTTGGGACCAGTTGCCAGGATTCTGAGGGCTTGCACCTTTGGGTCCCACTGCTTCAGCTTACAGATCCCGTGAGCCCATGGATCACCTGTGAAGAAAAATGCACCTTAACCTCATTCCTGCTGGTTAAGAAAACCTAGAGAAAGTAAAGTATCTTGGGGTATTCTTTTGTTCTCTTTTGTTTAGTTGTTGCCACAGTTCGGGTTCGTTGGGGCCTGAGTTTTATAATCACCTCCGTTAAACCAGAACTCACTTGTTATTTGGTTATAGTTCATGATTTTTCCCTGTTCCAATTGTTACTTACCTTAAATAAATCTGTTGTTGTTTTGGAAAAATCCTCTCTATCTCTTTTGTCCACTACACCACACAAGGGAGGTGGGAGGCACACCAACTTCTATCTAACCCCAGGTGATAGATCCTGAGGGTTGAAAAGATCCTGCTGCTTAATCCAGAATTGTAGCTGGCCTATTTACTCTGAGCTTCAGGTTAACATTGGTTGTATATCCCTTGTTTGTTTATGAGAAAGTCATGAAAGACACTATCAAAAGCCTTACTAAAGTCAAGATATATCACATCCAGTGTTCCCCCCCACCCATCCACAAGACTTGTTATCCTGTCAAAGAAAGCTATGAGGTTGGTTTGACACAATTTGTTCTTCACAAATCCATGCTGACTTTTACTTATAACCTTATTATCTTCTAGGTCTACAAATTGATTGCTTAATTATTTGCTTCATTATCTTTCTGAGTACTGAGGTTAAGTTGACTGGTCTGTAATTCCCTGGGTTGTCCTTATTCCCTTTTTTATAGATTGGCACTCTATTTGACCTTTTCCAGTACTCTGGAATCTCTCTCCTGTCTTCCATGACTTTTTGAAGATAATCGCTAGTGGCTCAGATATCTCTTCAGTCAGCTCCTTGAGTAGTCTAGGATGTATTTCATCAGGTCCTTGTGACTTGAAGACCTCTAACTTGGTTAAGTAATTTTAACTTGTTCTTTCCCTCCTTTAGCCTCTGATCCTACCTCATTTTCACTGGCATTCAATATTAGATGTCCAATTTCTACTAAACTTTTTGGTGAAAACTGAAACAAAGTCATTTAGCACATCTGTCATTTCCACATATTCCCTTATCTATATAGTTCTGAGATTAAGGGACTGATTCTGGACTGATTTCAGAAGCAGTGCCACTGAAGTCAATGGAATTACACCTATGTAAAATCAAAATTAGGTCTTAGCTGTTTTCTCTTCTCTCCATACCATTATTCATTACAATATACATGTACATGTGGTAACTACAAAACAGTCAATATTTGCCAACAGGTAACACACAGTGTCACAAAATACTCAGTTTTGACCTATGCTCAGTATAGGAAATCACTGTGGGGATTATTTGGAACTATCTGATACTGTTAGTGGTTACTGACTTTTGATAGCAAAGATTGTATATAAGGATATAAAATTCACCTAGCCCTATGCGCATTTTATCTTGTTTTCCTCATGGTCAACAGAAACATTCAGCAATTGAGGAGGCAAAGTGACACCTTGTGTAATCACATACAACTTCAATGATATCAGTAAAGCTGAACCTGTGTGTACCAGATCTGAATGTGGTTTGTGGCATTTTCTCACACTGGATTAGGAAGCTTTATAGGAATACTTAATGCTACTCCTACCAATAGCCGGATAAATATAATCTAAAAAAACCCAGTGTAAATTCTGATTTCCTTTTGCTGGGTACTATGTCTCAAAATATTTTTCACATATTTTCAAATATTAATTGCAGCTATTACTGCTGTGTGCCTAGTGGGCAATACAAATGATGGAGTGAATTATCAATATTTCTAATATGACCTTAGAGGGCAGTCAGCCACAGCAAATAGGAAAAAAGAAAATTGTGGAGCTCTCAAATAACCTATAACTGAATGATAAAGCTTTAGGTTCTAAACACAAAGCATAAAATATGCTATATAAAACAACTAATAGTGCTACAGTACTATAAATATATATTAATATGAGATGACTCAAGCTTTCCTATCATAGACTCATTGTGTCTCCTGTCGAAGTGAAATTATTCCCTGCAGTTGTATTATCAAGTGCTTTGCACAGTGCTACTTCAAAATAACACAAGTAATAGGGCTTCCACCATTTCTCTTGGGAATTTTTTTCCATTAGAGACTTTTTTCCATTATCCAGCCTAATTTTTCTCTTGCTCAACCATTTATGACTTTATTATTATTTGTTACTTTTACATCACCACTAATATGAATGGAATTTTATGATTTAGACATGATCCCTGCCCCAAAGAGTTAACAGTCAATGTGTAAATGTATGAATGAGAGCACAAATAATTGGAGGGAGGTATGGGATGGAAGTACAAAAGTTACAATCATTTCATACAACAACTCCCTAATGTTCACCCAACCATCTGTAGCCAACTACCACTTCCTGGGTCAAAAGTAGCATCCTAATTTAGATTGCTGGTGTCAAGCCTGGGACAAAGATTTGTATACATTCTTGAACTCTACACATTACAAACTCTACTATTGATCTACAAGTAAGGATGATCCAGTAGAAAATTATATTTCATTCATACTGGTCCTCACATAGTTTACATTGCAGGGGCCTTGCCAAAAGAGGCTTCTGCTGGAGATGTGGGTCTCCTGGAGAACCACTGGATCATATGTTTTGGAACTGGTCCAAGCTACCATCATTTTGGCTAACAGTAGACAGGAGGAGTAATATAATAATGGATATCTCCTTAAACATTAATTCCCAGAACTGTGTTTTGGGATATACCCCATCAGCCTAGAAACTCTCCCACTCACAGAGAGCTTGATTCTCAAGAGCAGTTCTTGTATCCAAGTAACTCTTATATGGATGAGCAGATTGTCTCCAGGAATAGAAGCTCAGTGAGGGCTGTATGAAGGGAGGGTTCAAAGTGTTCCAGTGGACCCATGCTAGGGCCAATAATGGGCCCCATTTGTTTGTTGGTTTTTTACATCTCTCTCTTTTCTTCCATTGAGATCTTAGCTTTTTTCCTTTTCATGCCCTGTTTGAGCCCCCACTTAGTTCCTGAGATGATGGGTTTGGGGCCCAGCTTAATGCCCTGGAGAGTGTTTGGGGCACTGCTTCCTGCTCTGGATGGTGAGTTAGAAGATATGCTTAGTGCCGCTAATGGACAATTGAGGACCCCTTTAGTGACACAAATGGTCTATTTAGGTCTCCTTTCATGCGTTATAGATTTAATTGATAGCCATACCAAAACAGGGATGTGTGTACTAGGGAGTTTAGTTTAGAGGAAGCTAAAAAAAGATTGTTTAGGTGTGGCTGGTTGCAGGGGACAAAGCTATGACAATGGAGCTAGTATGGCTGTGGCATACACATCAAATTCCGCAGGTCTTTCATGCACGTGCTGCACAATCACTGAATTCTCTCGGAGAAGCTGCTGCAATGGTTGATCCCCAAGTTCTATTTTTTGGAACTGTTCAGAACTTTGTATACCCTGTTTCTGTTTCTACTGGTCATTGGGATGTGTTGAAAAAGCATATTAGCATTACATTAAAATGCCAAAACACAAGAAGACGGTCAGCAATCGTAAAGGTAATCCTTCCACTATCAAATCAGATTGAGGGTATTCTTAACACTTCAGACGAATGCAAAGCTTTGCACAATCTCACAACAGAATGTATGTTGTAAGCTGGTAGCTTGCAAACAAATATTTCAGAGTTTTCATTTTTTGTTTTGGCCAAAGTGAGGTATATTATCTTATAAAAAATTAACAATGTGAGTGAAAAAAATTGCAGAGCCCTGATCTTGACTTTCAAATAGCTCGCTGTTTACTTGGTGGCCTTTGAGACACTTTATTGAAATTACCATCTTCTGGGTTTGTTGCATATAAGGATACTGATGCTTCACAGGCAGAAATGTTAGGAATATCCAAGCAGTTCAAAGAGAAACAATCTTGAAGGAGGAACGTAATGCTCGGCGAACTTACAAAGGTGTAAAGATTATCACATCCTGAAAATGTCTTAGAATGAGAGATTTTCAACACGATTTTAGACACAATATTAATACACTTGGACAATAGGATGTGTATGTATTCTGGAGTTGGAGAAAGGTTAGCTGTTCTGATGGTTCAGAAATGAAAAGTCCCAGCAGCAAAGACCTAAAGGGACATTTAAACTCTGAGAGTTTTGAGAATGAGATTGAATTCATCAATTTTTGCACATTTTTAAGACTGACTCGGAAACAAAGGGGTCTGTTGATTTCCTTAGTTATATTCACAAAAGGTCATTAGATCCAAGTTTCCCTAACACAGAAACAGCACTGGATATTTCTGCTGTCTTCCTGTAACCATGGCTGCTAATGAAAGGAGTTTCATCAAGCTAAAATTAATCAATACCTATCGAAAAATGTCCACAGGGCAGGAAACTTTAAGTGATCTGGCAGTTTTTTTCTATAGAGAACTCCAAAGCAATGCAAATAGATTGAGATGAGCTAATTAANAAAAAAAAAAAGAACTTGACTGCCCTGGTAGCTAGTGAGTGGGTAATGTTTCAGTGGGACCTCAGACAAATCTGCAAAGTTTTGTTCCAACTTTTTAAAGAAGTGTTGATTAATCCCTAGTGCAGTGTTTCCCAAACTTGGGATGCCGCTTGTGTAGGGAAAGCCCCTGGCGGGCCGGGCCGGTTTGTTTACCTGCCGCGTCCGCAGGTCCGGCCGATCGCAGCTCCCACTGGCCGTGGTTCGCTGCTCCAGGCCAATGGGAGCTGCAGGCGGTGGCACGGGCCAAGGGACGTACTGGCCACCGCTTCCAGCAGCCCCCATTGGCCTGGAGCAGCGAACCACAGCCAGTGCGAGCCGCGATCGGCCGGACCTGCGGACGTGGCAGGTAAACAAACCGGCCCGGCCCGCCAGGGGCTTTCCCTACACAAGCGGCGTCTCAAGTTTGGGAAACACTGCCCTAGTGGATAGAAAATGAGTTGTCACTTTCCTTTTCCCTTCCCTTCATTGCCCTCCTTTCTCATTTCTTATTTTTTTCTGCACTAGTGCCTTTTTTCTGTTCTCCATTTACTTTTGAAAAATAAAATCAATAAACTATAAATAACTCAGTAAATCAAAAACAGTGTCAGGCTGCATGTTAGGCTGCTGTCTAGCAAACATTCAAGTTCATAACTTCATAAGTATGAGTAATCCTATTGAATGCAATGGGACTTAAAGTGCTAGGCACTAGCTTCACGAAATTCTTGTGGTCCATGTGTGAAAGCCTGACCCCACTGAAGTTAATGGCATAATTGACTCTGTGGCTGATGTGATTGCAGAGCCATTGGCCATTATCTTTGAAAACTCGTCACGATTGGGGAGGTCCCAGACAATTGGAAAAAGACAAATATAGTGCCCATCTTTAAAAAAGGGAAGAAGGAGAATCAGAGGAGCTACAGACTGGTCAGCTTCACCTCAGCCCCTGGAAAAATCATGGAGCTGGTCCTCAATTTTGAAGCACTTGGAGGAGAAGAAGGTGATCAGGTCAAGTCATGCCTGACTAACCTGATTGCTTTCTGTGATGAGATAACTGGCTCTGTGGATATGGGGAAAGCGGTGGATGTGATATTTCTTAACTTTAGCAAAAATTCTGATACGTTCTCCCACAGTATTCTTGCCAGCAAGTTAAAGAAGTATGGATTGGATGAATGGACTATAAGGTGGATAGAAACCTGGCTAGATCATTGGGCTCAATGGGTAGTGATCAATGGCTCAATGTCTAATTGGAATCCAGTATCAATCGGAGTTTCCTAGGGGTCGGTCCTGGGGCTGGTTTTGTTCAACATCTTCATTAATGATCTGGATGATGGGATGGATTGCAGCCTCAGCAAGTTCGCGGATGACACTAAGCTGGGGAGAAACGTAGATACGCTGGAGGGAGAGGTAGATATGCTGGAGGGTAGGGATAGGGTCCAGAGTGACCTAGGCAAATTGGAGGATTGGGCCAAAATAAATCTGATGAAGTTCAACAAGGACAAGTGCAGAGTCCTGTACTTAGGACGGAAGAATCCCATGCACCACTACAGGCTGGGGACCGACTGGCTAGGCAGCAGTTCTGCAGAAAAGGACCTAGGGGTTATGGTGGATGAAAAGCTGGATATGAGTCGATAGTGTGCCCTTGTTGCCAAGAAGGCTAATGGCCTATTGGGCTCCATTAGTAGGAGCCTTGCCAGCAGATCGAGGGAAGTGATTATTCCCCTCTATTCAGCACTGGTGAGGCCACCTCTGGAGTATTGCATCCAGTTTGGGGCCCCACTACAGAAAGGATGTGGACAAATTGGAGAGAGTCAAGCAGAGGGCAATGAAAATGATTAGGGAGCTGGGGCACATGACTTATGAGGAGAGGCTGAGGGAACTGGACTTATTTAGTCTACAGAAGAAAAGAGTGAGGTAGGATTTGATAACAGCCTTCAACTATCTGAAGAGGGTTTCCAAAGAGGATGGAGCTAGGCTGTTCTCAGTGGTGGAAGATGGCAGAACAAGAAGCAATGGTCTCAAGTTGCAGTGTGGGAGGTCTAGGTTGGATAATAGGAAAAACTATTTCACTGGGAGGGTGGTGATGCACTGGAATAGGTTACCTAGGAAGGTGGTGGAATCTCCATCCTTAGAGGTTTTTAAGGCCTGGCTTGACAAAGCCATGGCTGGGATGATTTAGTTGGGGCTGGTCCTGCTTTGAGCAGGAGGTTGGACTAGATGACCTCCTAAGGTCTTCCAACCCTAATCTTCTATGATTCTATGATAACTTGAGTACAAGGACAATGACTATACTCAGCTTCTTTATAGGGACCCAGAGGGATAAGAGACTCTTTATAGTCAGTCCATGCCCCTTCTGTACTTACAGAGAGTGGGACACAATCTTGCCCTTACTATCGTATGTGAATATAATTAATAATTGAAAGGCCAAAATCCATTTGCTGTGGATGTAAGATCTTAACTTCAGTTTTTGCTAAGAACTTTTCATATAGGCCCGAAGTCTACAGCTTGGCCTGGGCCATGGGGGCCGGCTAACAGAGAACAATACATAGCTAAGTGAAAGCTGGGGTAAACAGATAACCTTGTGTTTTTCAAGTCAGTGAGCAGAATCAGCATAACTCTGAATGTAATTGGGCATCCTTATCGTGAGTTATAGACACATGAAGTGCTGAGAAAGGCCTCACGGTTACTCCCTAATGCGGGGAGGAGATAGTGGTACAATACCCCTCAGATCTCAGACAGAGTTCAGGGAGAGGCCTAATATAATTGACATAAGTTATGACACCCTCCTCTCACAGATGTATGCCAATCCTAGCCCACAGAAATGCAAGGGTAAACTTATAAACAATTGTTATTGTTAAATACTAATTACTGCTTTTTTGCTTTCAATCTCCAGGAATGTTCCTGTTGGTCAACCGGGAGAGCTGTTACCTCATTCCCCTGGACCCCAAAATTAGGATTTAACCTATACACTTTAATAGACATAGTTTGGGGGTAATTACCTGTGTGTCAGCAATATATTAATTTGGGCCATGAGCAGAGCCATTATGTAATCTTTTAGATCATTGGCTTATTGTGCTTATCTTGTCTTGCTGCTAGAACCTATCCAGGGGTTTGGGAAAACCCATCCCTGTCGCTTCTCTCCGCCCAATGAGCACCCTATATAATCTATTGTAATTAATTGTTCTGCAGTGTCTCTGAGCCTAATAAGCAAAGTGACACTCCGCCAGCGCTGTGCGTAATAAACCCACGTGCTTGATTCTACACGGTGTCCATATAGATCCTTCAATACTTCTACTAGATCATTAATGAAGATCTTACTAAAACTCAGATTAATACTGATTTCTGTAGCTGGCTACCACTCTACAACTTTTAGCTTGACATACTTCTGTTTAGCCTTATCCTTTGTTTACAATTCTGCCATCTGTTTTTCAGTTCACATGAAAATGGACATATCTGAGCGCAAGTGTAACACTGAAGGGTGCCCAGTCTGCAAGTTTGAGTAGCACTATCTGTGTGTAGCGCTGCTTGGTAGGAATTATTTTGAGTTGTGTGTAGAGGAGGAGGCTGGCAGGGAGGAGAATAGGAGGGGTGACTAAGAAAAATGCGCTATTATTTTATTATTGCTTTGAGCGTTCCTTACTTTACTTTACTCAGTTGAGACCAAACAACTAGCTTTGGAGAAATGCTATATAAATGAACAGATTTCAGTCCAGTGAGAGACTGCATACTGAATTATGTGGTGTATTTTCTCATAAAGGCAAGATAAACATTTGGTTGAATTGCTTCCTGTAGATAGCAAATTCCCCACATGAAAGATTTTCCCATTCTTGGATTATAGTTTCAGTTTTATACCAGTGATGTTCTGGACTCCTGATACAGGCCAACATGTAAAAACATAGGCATCTATAGCCAAATATGAATGCTGGTTCCTAAGTAGAAGTGGTCTGATTTTCAGAAATGGTCAGCCTAGGTGATCCCATCTGCAGTGAATGGGAGATGCAGGTGCTCAGCGATCACCCTTCAAAATTCTTGATAGTTTGCATGTGTTTAAATATGCATATAGGTGCACAACGTGAGATGCCTATGTTTGAAAATTGTAACTTTGAGTGTTAGATGGTATTTCAAGTCACATTCTGTTGCTTTAATTACATGTTCTTATGAGAACCCCATTAAGAGAGTCATATTAACCTATAAAGTAGAATCCAAAGAAGCAGCTGAATTAATGGACATTCTGGACAAAGTCAATCACTTATCTGAACAAGAGGTAGTGTTTATACTCAGGTACATCTTATTGTTTATTAGTAACTAATGACTTATGAGCAAATGAGTAGGACCAAAGTCAACTATATGTTTAAGAACTTTGCTGAAATGGGGCCTATATAAGGTAACTTCAGTAGGACCTTTCCATCTTTAACTCTTTGATTCTGCAATGATTGTCATGCTGTATACTCACTCTGTATCTATCTAAACTAGAATGCAGATATCCCTCCTTTTCCTCTTTATTGTTATTATTGTATTCCAATAAGACTGTTATTTTTGCAATATACCATCTGCCAAATTAATTTCCAGTGTAACTCCACTGTAAACAGTAGAGCTATACCAAGAACGAATAAAATTAATTCAATATATTTATTTTGTTTTCTATTAAAGCACTTTTCCTGGCTTTAGGCAATTTTACAAGTTACAAATTACAATGGCTAACAATAAAAAAGCAAAACAAGCACACTCGGTCCCTTGTTCCTCAGACCATACAATTATCAAATGCCCAAGGTAAATGTTGAGTTTTGCTGCATGCCTATGTTTAATAAATTAATGCTCTGACTGGACCAAAGCGCGCGTGTGTATATTCAACAGCCAAGGTAAATAGAATCCCAGGATGTAAACATAAGAATGGCCATACTGGATCAGACCTATGGTCCATTTGGCCCAGTACCATATCTTCCAACAGTGGCCGGTGCCAGATGCTTCAGAGAGAATGAACAGAAAGGGCAATTATTGAGTGATAATCCCTTGCCATCCAATCTAAGCTTCTAGCAGTTTAGGGACACCTAAAGCATTGGGTTGTGTTCCTGACCATATTGGCTAATAGCCATTGATGGACATGTAAGCAGGGTCTGAATGAATGCTTCCATGACAGCTAGCTGGGAGGGGGGAAGAGACCCTGGGTGTGTTTATGTAACTACAGTTTGCTCCTGCTTTGCTTAGATTTGCAAGATATTCAGCTGATGGAGCAGTGTTTTGCTCATTGTAATCAATTTGGCTGGTCTAGGGTCACAAATTATGTTGGTACTGAATGCAGGGGTAGTGAAATATGGTTACCAATGTTTGTAATTATTGTGCGAGTACAGAAAAGAAGGACTGTGCTTAACCTGTCCCAAAGGAAGGAGAACTTTCAGTTTAAAGAACCTTGGTAAAACAAGGGCTCCAATTTCTTAGCCCTGTGAGAGTAAACGGGGCGGGGGCGGCAGCACAGATCTCCTTGGTCAGGAGGCTGCACATCCTCAACCAGGGTCCTCTGTAAGACTGTTTCAACCTGTTTCTCCCCACTGTTCAAAGAATAGAGCTAAATAGGCTTTTATTAGGAGCTGCTTTTGTTATGTTAAATGGTTCACTGAGAGCTGAAACCAGTTGTGGTGAGACTGTGTTTCTGCCCAGAGCTGAAATCACTTGTGGCAGGACTGTGTTTTGGCCCAGCCTGCACAGAGCTAAAATAACTAAGAGACTGCCCAGCGGAACCAGCTAGCAGGTTGCTGGCAGGAGCAGTGAGCAGGTGGCCAGCGATGAGCGGCCAGCAGGACGGCAGTAGAGAGGCATGATGAGCGGCCCAGCAGGGTGGTGGCTGAGAGGCGTGATGAATGAGTAAGATGCCTCTTACCCTCCGCTTTACCCCCCACCCAGGGTGGGAGGTGAACTCTGCAGATGCACCTCCGAACTCTGGGTCTGCACTGACCAAGGGTAGCAACTGTGAGTGGGGTGCAGAGAAGGGTCGGGCATGTGAAGGAGACTTTTGGGTTGCTGGACTTAAGAACCTGAGGGGAAAAGGACACTGCCCAACCTAGTTGGGGTGGGTCTTTTACTCATGGTTTATGTTTATGAATCTTGTTTGTGGTGTTTTCCCAAATTAATGCCAAGTTATTTCCCTCCTTTTATTAAAAGTTTCTTTTCTACACTCAGACTCTGTGCTTGCAAGTGGGGAAGTATTGCCTCTCAGAGGCATGCAGGGGTGATGTGTAAATTTCTCAGGTTACTGGGTGGGTGATCGAACCATTTCTGTGTTGGATGGATGGAAAGGAACCCCTAGATATTGAACCCGGCCCTGGCTGCTGCTGGCTCCACCTGGCAGAATGGTTACAGACATATCCACCATGAAATTATCTAATTCTTTTTTGAATCCAGTACTACTTCACAACATACCCTGCTAACGAGTTCCAAAGGTTGACTGTGTGTTGTGTGAAGAAGTACTTCCTTCTGTTTATTTAAAACCTGTTGCCTATCAATTTCATTTGGTGACCACTGTTTCTTGTGTTATGTGAAGGGGTAAATAACACTTCCTTATTCACTTCTACACATCATTTCTGATTTTATAGACCTCTATCATATCTCCCTTTAGTTGACTCTTATCTCAGTTGAACACTCCCAGTCTTTTTAATCTTTCTTTATATTGAAGCTGTAACATACCCTTAATCATATTTGTTTACTTTCTCTGTAATTTTTCCAGTTTTAATACATGTTTTTTTGAGATGGGGTGACCAGAATTTCACAAAGTATTCCAGGTATGGCGGTACCATGGATTTCTATAGTGGCATAATGATATTTTTATTCCTTTTCTAATGGTTCCTAACATTCTCTTAGCTTTTTTGACTGAGCAGATGTTTTCAGAGAACTATCCATGATGACTCCAAGATCTTTTTGTTGAGTGGTAACAGCTAATTTAGACCCCATCATTTTCTATGTATAATTGGGATTATTTTTGCTAATGTGCATTACTTTGAATTTATCAACATTGAATTTCATCTGTCATTTTCTTGTCCAGTNTCCAGTTACCCAGTTTTGTGATATCCCTTTGTAGCTCTTCTCCATCAACTTTTGACTTAACTATCTTGAATGATTTTGTATCATCTGAAAACTTTTCCACCTACTTTTTACCCATTTTTCCAGGTCATTTATACTTATGTTAAACAGCAGTGGTCCCAGTACAGATTCCCCCACTATTTGCCTCTCTCCACTCTGAAAACTAGCCATTTATTGCTACATTTTGGTTCCTATCTTTTAAGCAGTTACTGATCCATGAGGGACCTTCACTCTTATACCATGACTCCTTGTTTTGCTTACGTGACTTTGGTTAGGGATCTTTTTGGCATGCCTGTTGACACCCTCAAAGAATTTTTATAGATTGGTCAGACATGATTTCCCATTACAAAAGCTGTGTTGATTTTTCCCCAACATATCTTCATGTTCGCATCTGATAATTCCTTTCTTTACTATAGTTTCATCCAATTTGCCTGGTATTGAAGTTAGGCTTACTGGCCTGTAATTGTCAGGATCACCTCTGGAGCCCTTTTAAAAAATTGGTGTTACATTAGCTATCCACTTTTCATCTGGTGCAGAGGCTTATTTAAGTTATGGTTACATACCACAATTAGTAGTTCTGCAATTTCATATTTGAGTCCCTTCAGAACTCTTGGATGAATACTGTCTGGTTCTCATGAAATATTACTATTTAATTTATCAATTTGTTCCAAAACCATCTCTTTTGACTCCACAGTCTGGGACAGTTCCTCAGATATGTCACCTAAAAAGAATGGCTGAAGTGTGGGGAATCTCCCTCACATCTTCTGAAGGAAAAACTGATGAAAAGAATTCATATAGCTTCTCCACAACAGTGTTGTCTTCCTTAAGAGCTCCTGTAGCACCTTGATCATCTAGTGGCCCCAATGATTGTTTGGCTGGCTTCCTACTTAGATTGTACTTGGAAAAAAAATGCTATTTGTTTTTTGTGTCTTTTGCTAGTTGATTTTCAAATTGTTTTTTGGCATGACTAACTATACTTTTACAATTGACTTGCCAGAGTTTGTTTCCTTTTATTTTTCTAGGATCTGACTTCCAATTTTTAAAAGACTTCTTTTTGTCTCTAATAATCTTTTTTGTTGTTGTTTACCATTGGCAGCATCATTTTCATCGTCTTGATTTCTTTTTAATTTGGGGTATACATTTAGTTTGAGCCTCTATTATGTTTTTTTAAAATTCCATGCAGCTTGTAGGCCTTTTTCTGTCATATGCCACCACTGAGAACAGCCGAGCTCCATCCTCTTTGGAACCCCCCTTCAGGTAGTTGAAGGCTGCTATCAAATCCCCCCTCACTCTTATCTTCTGCAGACTAAACAAGCCCAGTTCCCTCAGTCTCTCCTTGTAAGTCATGTGCCTCAGCCTCAATGTTTAGTTGGAAGCCGGTATCAATTGGAGTGCCCCAGGGGTCGGTCCTGGGGCCGGTTTTGTTCAACATCTTCATTAGTGATCTGGATGATGGGATGGATTGCACCCTCAAGTTCACAGATGATACTAAGCTGGGGGAAGAGGTAGATACTCTGGAGGGAGAGGGAGATAAGTTGGAGGGTAGGGATAGGGTCCAGAGTGACCTAGACAAATTGGAGGATTGGGCCAGAGAAATCTGATGGAGATTCAACCAGGAGAAGTGCAGAGTCCTACACTTAGGATGGAAGAATCCCATGCACTGCTACAGGCTGGGGAGTGACTGGCAAAGCAACAGTTCTGCAGAAAAGGACCTGGGGATTACAGTGGACGAAAAGCTGGATATGAGTCAACAGTGTAGTTCCCCTTTTTGAAATAAAATGCTACTTTCAGTTTCTTTGATATTTCTGCCCCCTACAAGGTTGTTAAATTTAATTATATTATGGACTGAGTGTTTCAGCTATATCCTGAACAGATCCTGTGCACCACTTAGGAGTAAATCAAGAGTTGCCTCTCCCCTTGTGGGTTCCAGAACTAGGTGCTCTAAGAAAGAGTAATTAATGATGTATAGATATTTTATCTCTGCATCCCATTTTGAGGTGACATGTACTCACGCAATATGGGTATAGTTGACATCGCCCATTATTATTGGGTTTTCTGTTTTTGTAGCCTGACCATTTCACGATCACCATCAACATCCTGGTGGGATGGTCAGTACTATATTAATTATATTAAACCCTGGGGACTGTTGGCTCAAGTGACTTTCCTGATTGCAGAAGAGACAGTATCATATAGGGATAAAAGCAATCTCTCAGGTAACTAGGCCCTAAAGCATTTATAGTCCAGTATGTCTAAGATTCTAAGGAATAAAGATTTTACATTTTTATATTTATAAAACTTTATGCAAAAATAATCAAAAGGGAAGGGGGGAAAACACTTACAAGAAATTTCTGAAAAGATCAATGTATCTTTTATTGATAATGAAAAACTGGAGAGAAATGTACCATAGTGTTAGTGGAATGTGAACACGCACAGGTAAACCTATTGAAGTCAAGCAGGAAGACAGAAATATTTCTGTATTCTAAATAACCACTGTCTGTATGGTCAACAGCTAGGATTTGCTCGGACTTTCCCAGAATTTAAAAGAGTGAATAGCCATCATTTCCATCATGCTGACAAGAGCAAAAATGGAGCTAGACATCCAGACATATCACATGCAAATTCTTCTTCACTATAGTGTTTCCTTTAAAAGGAATCTGGGCTTTGTCCTTGCTAAGTAAGGTGGGTGAGACTTGCACATATATTCATTTTTGAAGAGCAAATGTTATCATCGGCAACACAGCATTTATTTTCCATCTGATGGAATATACAAATCTTCCTTTCCTAAATGCAAACCAAACTCCACAGTTAATCTTGGGATTAGTTTTCATTTTATTTTTTTGTAATTATCCTGTATGTCTTCATTCTACCTTCCTATCCTGTCCAGAAAAAGTAGAGTGATGAGTACTATGCTGTAAATCAGACTGTTTCTATTGCAGTCTCGCTTTGCATAAACTATAAAATACTGGAAATCTCAGAGGAGAGCCTGATTTTGTGGGTTTCCCACCTTGATTTTCAGTCCAAAAGAATTTTAGGATAGGTTCAGATGAGCTAAAATAATAATTTTCTGATGAACATACCAAACAATCCTATAATCTCTTTTACCCATCATGAATTAAAAATAGTGATTGTTACTATGAATGTGCAAAAATTATATTCTGAATCAGGTGGCATTCAGATTCAGGAACCAGCACTATTCTTTGGATAATATTTACATGTCCAATTGTGAAAATGATCTGATCTGAATTTTAGCCTAAGCTGTGCTCTCCTGTTTCCCTGCACCTCTCTCATTTAGCAGTCCCCAATATCTTTGTTTCTTTAAGGTTGTCCAACGTATTGTGTTTGCTATAGTCTTTGGACTAGGTGCAATGATAAGTGAAAAGAACTGTGGGACACCTTTGATATCTGGGAATCTAAACATGATGATGAATCTATTAGAATTAGAGCTGGTTGAATTATTGTTTTGTTGGAATGTTTTTTTACTGAAAGAAGCCTGTTTTCATAATTTTTTCCCCAAAACCAAAAACAAACAAACAAAAAACCTTTGTAGAGAAATGATAGCTCCCTGGCGGGTTGCCTGAAAGGCTTTTGCCAATTTCACCTTCTGCACCCCCATTCTTTGTCTCTTCTGCCTCTGGTCTTGTAGCCTCTTGTCAATTTCAGTAAAGTGAATTTGAATTGGATCAATTTCACTTAAGGGTTCATTTTTGAGGACTGGATTAAAAATAAAAATGACCTGACAAATTGGATAGTTGATCTGAATCCAATAAGATGAAATTAAATAAAAATAAGTGCAAAGTACTTCACTTAGGAAGGAAAAATCAAAATCACAAATACAAAATAAGGAATTACAGGGTAGGTGGTAGTACCGCTAAAAAGGATCTGGAGGTTAGAGTGGATCACAAATTGAATGAGAGTCAACAATGTGATACAGGTGCGAAAAAGGCTAATATCCTTCTGGGGTATATTAACAGGAGTGTTGTGTGTAAGACAAAGGATGTCACTTTCCCACACTACTCAGCACTGGTGAGGCCTCAGCTGGAGAACTGTGTTCAGTTATGGGCACCACACTTTAGGAAAGATGCAGACCACTTGGGGAGAGTCTAGAGGAGAGAAACAAAAATGATAAAAGGTTTAGAAAACCTGACCTATGAGGAAAGGTTAAAAAATGGCATGTTTAGTTTTGAGAAAAGAAGACGGAGGGAAGATCTGATAAGTCTTCAAATATATGAAGGGCTGTTAAGAGGATTGTGATCAATTCTTCTCCATGCCCACTGAAGATAGGACAAGAAGTAATGGGCTTAATCTGCAGCAAGGGAGATTTAGGTTAGGTTTTTTCCTGCTAAATAAGCACTGAAATAGGCTTCTCAGAAAGGTTGTGTAATCCCCACCACCGGAGTTTTTAAGAACAGGTTGGACAAACACTTGTCAGGGATGGTTTAGGGCAGGGATCGGCAACCTTTGGCATGTGGCTCGCCAGGGTAAGCACCCTGGTGGGCCGGGCCGGTTTGTTTACCTGCCGCATCTGCAGGTTTGACCGATCGTGTCTCCCACTGGCCTCAGTTTGCCACTCCAGGCCAATGGAGGCGGCGGGAAGCGGCGTCCAGCACATCCCTCGGCCCGTGCCGCTTCCCACGGCCCCCATTGGACTGGAGCGGCGAACCGCGGCCAGTGGGAGCCGCGATCGGCCGAACCTGCAGATGCGGCAGGTAAACAAACCGGCCCGGACCGCCAGGGTGCTTACCCTGGCAAGCCACATGCCAAAGGTTGCCAATCCCTGGTCTAGGTTTACTTGATCCTGCCTCAGCATAGGTGGCTGGACTTGATGATTTCTCGAGGTCCCTTCCAGACCTATATTTTTATGATTCAATGATTCCGAAAACCTTGCCTTTTCCCACAGGTTTGGAATATTTTTTTTCAAAAATGCAACATTTTTCATGGAAAGGGATTTCCATTTCTGGCTAGCTCTAGTTAGGATGTTAAGGCTATGATATTTTCTACAAAAATTCAGTATGTTATGCAGACATAGCCTTCACCGACTTCTCCAAACTTTTCCTCCTCTGAACCACACGTCCTCTCTTTTGATTAGATTGAGTATCAGCCAGTTTGCTTTCACTTAAATACCCAGAATTAAAATTGAATAAAAAAAAATCTGAAAGCTTATGGTATAATAAGATCTAACCAAACACAAAAATTGTTTCATTATTCTATTAAAATTATCTGAATGTGGATAAAGGAGAAACAGATAAAATTTATTTAGGCTTTCAAATGATCTTTGACAAGATCTTTCACAAAAGCTGCTAAAAAATAAGTAATCGTGGGTGAGAGGCAAGGTATTTCAGTGGATTAAAAATTGCCAAGAAAAGAGTAGGATTAAATGGTCAATTTTTTTTTTTACCACAGCAAAAGATTAACAGTTGGGTATCTCAAAAGCCAATATTGTTCAATATATTTATTAAAGGGGGACAGGGAGAGGATGAGGATGAGAAGTGAGGTAGCCAAATTTGAAGTCATTTATAGCTGTCAGGACCAGAGAGAACTGTGAGAAATGTCAGAGAGAACTAACAATGCTCAGTGAAGAAGAACACAATGACAAATACAGTTCATTATTGATAAATGCAGAGTAGTGCACACTGACTGAAAAAAGACCTACTTGTACACTTTACAAGGTTCTAAAACAACTGTATCAGCTCAGGAATGGGACCCGGGCCATCAGTGTCATCATCTTAATGGAGACTTTTGCTCAACATGCAGCTGTGGTCAAAAAGAACAAGAAGATGTTAAGATGAGTAAGAAATGGGATGGAAGCTACACCAGAAATATTATAATGATGTGGCTTCATCTGCAGGAGTGATGCATCACCCCACCTCAAAAAAGATATTGCAGAATTACAGGGGATTCAGGAAGGATAATGAAAATGATCAAGGGTTGAAAAACTCTTAGCGGAAGAAAAAAAGAAAAAAAAGATTCAGACTTCAGTTTAGGAAGGAGACAAATAAGAAAAGATATTGTAAAAGTCTAGAAAATAATGAATGGTTTAGAGAAGTTAGATTGAGATCTTCTGTTCTCCCTGTCTCACAACACAAGGACAAGGAGGCACTCAGTAAAATGTAAAGGCCCAAAATTCAAAACCAATAAAAGGATAGTCTCTTTCACACAGTGCATAACTGGATTTTGGAACTCATTGCCACAAGAAACTGATGAGGCCAAGAATTTAGCAAGAATGAAAGAGGCATTAGAGATTAATTTGGATAACAAGCATATCTAGAGTTACAATAGCTATTGTTAGCAACAAAATATGTATGGGATATTAAACCTAATGTTTCAGAATTGCAACTAATCCTTAATTGTTAGAGATTAAGATGAGGCCTAATGTAAGGGGACACTTTTTGTTTAAGCAGGCCAACATTCACGGCACTTCAGCACTCATTTCAAGACTTAACCTCAGTGTACCTGTGTTGGGAAGTGGGGAATTACTTTATTTATTAGCGTTTAGTGCTTTTTAGTTAACCTTAACCCTTTTCTTCCCCAGAGATGCTGGATCAGTGTGAGTTGTAACAACAGCATCTGTTAAAGTGCTCACATTCCACATATGCACGGATGAAGAAGCCAGTTAGCGTTCATAATTCCAAGTGACAGAATCTTTCCACTACAAGATGTTTTATATGCTTATGTGGTCAAAGTACATGGGGAAAAGCAGTCATCGTGGATATTTAATCAACTAAGCAGAAATATTTTGTAGATAAAAAATCAAGCAAAAGAAAAGGAGAGAGAAGAAAGAAGTGGAGGCAAAGAATAAAGAAGCAAATGCCCTTGTGTGTTGGCAAGATAAAACAATGGCATTGAAATCAGCAAATCAATGCTGCTGTTTTAAAGAACATTGATTCAGCCTGGGAAGTTATGGCAAAGTTCCAAGCCACTGAAAAAAGGCAACAGAGGCACTGCTGTTCTCGTCTGGCTGGAGCCGAGAGGGAAATAATTCTTTTTGCTGTGGGAGCTCCTAAGGTTTGGCAACACAGCAATATTAATAAAAACGGAGTGGTCTGGAGTAAGAAAATAAGCCCATAACCTTGCAGTTAATTCAGAGCATTTTATCAATTACCAGCCTATAATGAATTGATGCCTAAATTAGTGGTATTTCAAAACTGAGCAGTGTTAACACTTAAACAGCAAGCTGATCCTCTTTCAACAAAGTTTCTTAGCAGAACAGATTGGGCTAAGATTTCCATGGTTCCTAAATTTTAAGCCATTTGTGTTTACTGATTACTTAAATATTTACAGAATGTTCTGCCAACCTATTCCCTTCAGATTCGCAGAGACTATGTTTTCAAAGCTTTGCATGCTATGTGAATATGTAAGAACTAAGAAATAAGCATGCCTATGTGAACAGCTGTTCAAGGCATATGGCATTTTCAAAGCTGGTGCAAATATTTACACACATGTAGATGCAAGCTATTCTGCAGCTCTTTCTGCACTTCACTGAACAGGATTTTGTTACAATTTATATGAGAGAATCACATAGGAAGCTTCCAACATTCTCAAGTGAACATCAGGAAATGAAAGCATTAATGTTTAATTTGTTTTTTAAATAGTATATGTGTTTATAAATAAAAGCAGAGAAGCTTCTATTCTCTCACTTTAGCTAGTGAAATACCTGTAGGGCTTTGAATTAGAAAGTGGTTGCTTAGATGGATCACAATGCAATATCCAGCAGGGAGTGGGGCAATGCAAATTAATACATTAATTAATAGGCCATTTTGGATACTGAGTTTGAAAGTCAGGCTTGCAGGAGCTAGCTTTTATTTGTAGTACTAGCTGTTATATCAACCATAAACTTTTAGCAACAGCTTATTTCAATCAACTTTGCCATATAAAGTATATTCCAAAGAGAATGTGACACTATATTTAGTTTCCTTCTGGTGTTCCAGCTGAATAGGGAGCCATGCATGAAGTTTAATAAGCCTTAGTAATTCTCTGTCAATTCTAGGTGATATAGATTCTACCCATTTTAGATATTTGGCTCAACTTCACAATGGCCTCATTGACAAAACTGAAAAGCATTTTGTTCATTAAAGTTCAACTGAAAGGATTTATACTAAGCAAAAGGAAAAAAAATAATGACCTGAACCTGCACCCATTCCATGAACCAAACCAAATCATTTATTAAGAGCAGTTATATTCTGAAAGGTGGTCTTTTAAAAATGACATTGCATTGTTCATTGTGTATTACCTCTCAATTGTTCTATATTGAATTATCTCAATTTACAAGTAAAAAGAATATTTTTCCAACTGCCAGAGCAATAAAGTCAACCTTAGATCAGAAAGTCAAGCTGGTTTCTGTGTCATCTTTGCCACTACAAAATTTTTTGCAACTTAAGCATGCTTCTCAATTGCTTTGAACCTTCTGTAGTCGTTTAGACCTGTGCAAAGGTAGTTTAAAATGCTATAATAGAATCTTAGAAAGGAAAGACCGAAAGGGACCTCAAAAGTGACTCAAGTCCAACCCCCTGCATTAAAGCAGGACCAACTAAACTTAGACCGTCCCTGACAGGTGTTTGTCTAACCTGATCTTAAAAGCCACCATTGATGGATATTCCACAAATTCCCTTGAAAGACTATTCCAGTGCTATCCTTATATTTTAAAAGTTTTTCCTAATATCTAACCTTAATCTTCCTTGCTGCAGACTAAGCCCATTACTTCTTTTCTTACCTTCAGTGGATACAGAGAACTATCTGAAGTCTGTTTTCAGGTCTCTCCTCAGTCATCTTTTCTCAAGACTAAACATGCCCACTTTTTTAATCTTTCCTCATCGGTCAGGTTTTCTAAACCTTTTATCATATTTTTTACTCTCCTCTGGACTCTCTCCAGGTTGTCCACATCTTGCCTAAAGTGTGGTGCTCAGAACTGGACACAGTAATCCAGCTGAGGCCTCACCAGTGCCGAGTAGAGTGGGACAGTTATCTCCCATATATTATATACAACACTCTTATCAATACACCGCAGAATATTAGGCATTTTCACAACTGCATCATATTGTTGGATCATGTACAATTTGTAATCCACTATGACCCCCAAATACTTTTATACAGCACTAGTTATACTCCATGTTGTAGTTTTATATTTGATTTCTCCTTCCTTAGTCTAGTTATTTGCACCTGTATTTATTTAATTTCATCTTGTTTATTTCAGATCAAATCTCCAATTTGTCAAGATAGTCTTGAATTCTAATCCTGTCTCCAAAGCACTTGCAACCCCTCTGACCTTGGTGTTACCTACCAATTTTGTAAGCATACTTTCCACTCCACTGAATCATTCTGAACTGACAGTGTGTTATACCTAGTTTGCACTCTTACCACAGAGGTAAGTGATTTCCAAAGATGCAAGTAGTGAGAAATCAGAATCTTAGACATGTAGGGAAGGTTGGTTTTATGAATGTTGCACAGGTCCCGGAAACAGTAGATCTGCAGACGAGTGCCTCAAAAGGTTGACATAAAGATATCCCTTTGGTAATCCCTCTGAATTCTCATCTGAAAATTATCCTAATGAAATCTCCAAGACCTTTGTGGTTCACCTATTACTACTTTTTAATCTGGCAGCAATTGAGTTCAAGATCTCTAATTTCACTTTCTTTTTGCAACATTTGATGGGCTCTCTTCCATGTACTATGGAGCAGATACTGCATTCCTCACATTGCTTTTGCTGTCAATTGTAGCAGAGAAAACAGAATCTTGAGGATATGAACTCAGAACCTGATATATAAATGAAGGGGAAACTTATTTTAACCAATATTGTTTAGAATGCAGCTATATTAATATTTTTGACATCTATGAAGAGAGCTTCACATCATGTTTTAATTCTAAATTATTTTATTAGCCTTAGATGGCATCAGATCCTTGGCCTATGCCTATTGGTAATCTTTTCATTTGTTTCCCTTGTCATTACTTTTACTTCATCTTAGAGATTCAGTAGAAATATTATGATTTTTTTGCATTTTTCTTTTCATTAAATTTCCTTTTGTGGAAACTTTTCCTTCTATACTACATTTAAAAAGCAGATTGCAATGAAATGTCCAATTCTTCCTTTCAAGCTAGTTAGGCTTAATTGATGTGAAAAGAACCTGATATGAAATCCCTGATTTCATGGGATTGGTTACTGCAACTGTGTTATTAATATGGGGTAAAGTCCCGCTCCCCCAATGCAGTTTATTTGTGGTATTACATATCTACACTCAGTTAGCCCAAATCCAACACCAGTGGTTTCGTCCAAGTTTGCTTAGCACATACACCTGGTTATGTTCTAATTCTGGAATGCACTCACAGTGGACCAGGAAACCAGAGATATCAAATGAAGTCTCTGAGCCTAATACATGGATGACTAACCCTTCCCCCAAGTGGCAGTGGTTATTTGCTCAGATCTCACCCTTATACAACCTCCACACCAAAGGAGCATTTACCCAAAGACACGGTGCCCTCGATGTATATTTAAAAAAACACCAAATCTAAATATATGCCAGAGCAGCATCACTTCTTCCTCCCATGCTACCACAAGTCACTGAGGAAGAAAGTCACTTGTTATTAATGTTTTTACATTTATTTAGCTTTTGTAATTTGTGTATTTGTTTTTTTTTTCTTTTACTAATAATTGTCTCCACTCTCTCTTCTGTTTCCACCCTTAAAGGCTTCAGAAGTAAGTCAGTGTAAGGATGAGAGCCTCTCTGGACCCACCTAGTCGACCCAGCTAGTTTCTCTCATCCCCTTAACTACTGATATGACAGAGCTACCTAATTCTATTATTTTCCCCCCTTCTATATACATATAGATATAGATATAGATTGGACAAAGAAAAAAAGGAAAGAGTGACCTATATTCTTTCTGGCACTCATGCAGGTGTGCAGTGGGAGGGAAATGCACATCGCGCTTTCTCTTTCCACTGTGAGGGCTCAGTGAGGGCCAGGCAGGACTGTAAACTTAGGGTTGAGGGGCTTGGGAGGAGCAGGAAAGGGGTGGAAGTCTTGGCATTGTCCTGCTCTCAGTGTCTGAGACAGCAGAACTAGTCCACAGGGGTGACCAAAGATGTACCTATGATTCAGCGAGGATTCCTATCTCTGCTATGGGCTATGCCTAAATAGCACAATCTAGCCAGTGCTTGTAATTCATAAATCCTTATCCATAGAATCAGAGATAAGTGCAGAACACACAAATTATTGTAACCCATATTATTGTGGCTTTCATATTGTTACAGACACAGTGAAAGTAAAGACAAAACTTAAAGACATTTAGAGCCATATCTTTGCTTATTGAATTCAATATAAGCTGTTCACATATTTCAATAGGAGCAGGCCCTTCAATTTCCAAGAAGTACCAAAACATATGAAACATCTTTATTGGAAAGGTTTACATCATGTCAGATGTGTAGTTACCTATTTTAAGATTTATTCTTGAGCCTTTTATAGGCGGATCATAATTTCATAAACTCCTGCATAATACAATACCTTATTTCCAAATTAGAGTGTCAAGAAATCCAGTTCACCATCCATTTCTAGTTCCAAAGATGCACAAAAATGGTGCATTGAATGCATTCTATTCCACTGAAACTTGGGAAGGAATATACATTTTGTATGCTTTATCATCCCCCAGAGTGCTGTTAAGATGTTTGCTCTGAGATAAATAATATCTCTATTGCATTTTTCAGCCTGCTTAAAATTTCAAAATATGGAATCTCCATGTTGCCTTGATTACCTTTGGAAGCTCAAGAACTGTTAGTCAGAATGGCTGTCTGGTCCAAGTGGGAGAATTGAAGTGTTTATATTTTGCTATTTGAAGCTGGCCAGGCGCATTTCTCAATACACGTTAACCTGGATAGGCGGAACAGATAGTCATTTCAGTGATGGACATTTGCTCTTCAGAGCTTTCCCCCATACACGTATGTGAACCTCTTCCTTTTACTAATAGCCTCTACTAGTTTTCCACTTTGATAACATCCCAACTGTGTTTATGAAATGGCAGAGATGCAATGAGGACTGCCCCTACAGAGAGCTGCTGGATTGCTTTAAGCCGAAGTATTAGAAATTGTAGCCATTAAGAGGCAGCTGTGGAATTGCAATACTACTTAGGGTGTATACGCTGTTGAAAGAGATATATAGACTGAGATACAAATTTATTCTTGGAAAGAGGTATAAGGCATTTTAAAAACTAATTTAAATGAAAGGGAAAAAAGAAGGAGCTTTTATCAAGTAAGTAGCTCAACTTGCAGGAACCAACCATGCATTTTTATGGCAGCTCAGACAAAAGAGCTTTCTAGCTTTTCTTGTGGCTACTTCAAACTACTTGAATTGATTTTGAAAAAGGTTTTAAAAATCCTTCCATTAATTATGCAATATTATAAAACACATGGCATTTTATTTTCTGGGAATTGAAAAGTGTTTGGCTTCTGCAATAAAGGTGTTTCAGGGAAATATAGTTAGCATTTTCAAGCCATTCAAGGGCAGTGGAGGGCATATTTCATCTCTATATGAATGTCACTAAGCAAACTGGCAATATCTTCAGAGTAAATAGAATAGTTGTTTTCTGAATTGTTAGCAGTTCACTCTGGATTGTTCTTTATTTTGTGACGTTAGCACATATTCTTGAGTTCTGTTGATTATCTGGCTTGGTTTACCTCTATATTTGCTATTATCTCTATTATATTCCGGAATCAATAAAAATGATTAAAGCAATCTAAATAAAGAAAAGTTTAAAGCTGTTGTAAAACATCATCAACAACAAAATAACAACAAGAACAAATACCCAGTCCCCATATCATACATAGGGCTACAAGGGCAAGAGCCAGACATAGGGCATTGTGGGGGAAGGCAGGTAGAATAGATTGGAACAAGAAGCCTGAGTGCAGAAGACTGGCACTGGAAGATGACAGGGGGATGGAGAGTAGGAGCCGGGGAGGGAAGAGGGTGAAACAGAGCAAGTGGTCGTGGGGAGGAAATGAAATGAGAGGAGAAGACAGGGGAGAGACTGTGACTGGCAGGGCAAGGACATTGGCTATGGGCACCAATGGGTTATGGGATACAGATCTGACAAGAAGCTCAGGTGCAGGGGGAGAATTGACACTGCCTGGGGAAAGAGACTTGGACAAGGAATTGGGGGAGGTAAACTCAATGAGACTAGATGGGAAATCTGGGGAAGGAGATTGGGATTGGAAGCCTGTTGGGATGGAGAAGGTGGGCCGGGGTGAGAGTCTGGAGGCTGAGAATGGAGAGGGAGGCAGATCATGGAGTCTGGGTGGAAATTGGGATGGGAGGGGCAAGAAGACAGCGGACAAGGAACTGGGGTAAACTGGGATGGGCTGGGCAACCAGTCCATGAGTGAGAGAGAGGGTAAGATAGACAGTGTATGTCTGGCACTGGGACAGAGAGTCTGGAAGGCTAGGGGTAGGACTTACTGGACAGGGACACTGGGATCAGAAATCTGATAAATGGAGACTATGACTGATTAGGTGAGGAGAACTGGACTCGGATGAGGCACCAGTGGTTGGATAGAAACAGGACTGGGACAGGGACAGGTCATAGGCAACAGGGAAGAAGGGGTCCTGGGTTGGAGAGGAATGATCAGTAGAGTCTATGTCTACTAGAGCACTTTCTCCTCAAGAATCTGGAATGGAGCTCAAGATCCCTGAGTCTCACCATTCCTCTGCTTTCAGCAAATACAGGTGAAATCTGAAACTCATTGGCAAAGTATCCCATCCTCTGGTTCACGTAGGGCAGGGATCTGCAACCTTTGGCACGCGGCCCATCAGAGAAATACTCTGGTGGGCTGGGATGGTTTGTTTACCTGCAGCATCCGCAGGTTCGTCCAATCGCAGCTCTCACTGGCTGCGGTTCGCCGTTCCAGGCCAATGGGGGCTGCGGGAAGTGGCGCAGGCCAAGGGATGACACTGCAGGTAAACAAATTGTACCGGCCCACCAGCGGATTTCCCTGATGGGCCGCGTGCCAAAGGTAGCAGATCCCTGATGTAGGGGATGACGGTTTAATACTGCTGTTAGTTAAAAAATTAGCACATGTGCCATGTATCTAAAGGTTCAAACCCTGCTGATGAACCATGCGGGTATCAATGTGATGCTACATGATAGATTGTTTTACCAGTTTACTTTTTTAAAAATCTAGGAAATGACACACACAAATATGTTAAAGTAATGTAATTCAGGTTGCAAAGTCAAGCACTCAGAATTTAGGAAATGGCAGAATCAAGGTTGACTGCAGAATCTTAATTTGACCCCCCCTCCCCCTTGTTCATATGCATTATGTTACAGTCTTTAATTACATGATCACATACTATTTTTTTCCACAGGACCTCTGCCACATTTAGTGAACAGGGTGGAGCAGCTCTGGGTATGAATTAGGCTTATATAGTGCATTGGTGTCTGCAGGATTCCTGCCTCATTTATTGCAGAAGTTGGAAGGAGTGTAAGGAACAAGGCAGGAAAATGCAAGAAGAGTAAGGACAGTCTCACAGCTTAATACAGCTCTGGAGAACTGGATTGTATCTCTGCCTCACCCACGGTGTTACTTAAACCAGACTTTTGAGAGGTGATCACCAATTGTGTATTCTCCATGTTATGGGTCCATGATTTGAGACCCTTGTTTAGATTTGCAGAAGTGCTGAGCACTTAGAACGGTAATGGAATTCAACAGGACCTGTTACTTGAACATATGAAGCGTTATAATGCTAAGTACTCTGAAAAAAAAATGGTCCTACATGTCTCAAATTGGGTACCCAAAATTAGTGGCTACTTTTGACTTTAATCTCTGTGTGCCTCAGTTTGACATCTGTAGAACGGGGATAATACTACCCCCTCACCTCACACGGGTGTTGTGATAATAAATGAATCAATATTTGTGAAGCGTTCCAATACTATAGTGATGAGCATCACAGAATGGCTTAAGAGAAAATTAATAATTCTGTCTTCAGTGCAGGGTTTGAATGGCATGGGCCTACACATTGACAAACAAGAAGAAAACAAAATATTGAATTGCTGCTCATCAAGTGAGCACTGTCCGTCCTATGTACTGAATGAGGTGAGGGTCATGTGGAAATAAATGGTATGTGATCATGCATCTAAAGACTATCATAATGCACACACAATGGGGATAACATCATTGCTCTAACTCACAGGGGTGCTGTGAAAAAGAATTCATTAGTATTTGTGATCCTGTTGAGATGGGCTGATGAGACAACATAAGATGTAATTAGAAATTAACCTACACTTGTGTGCCAAAGCCTGATAAGAAAATAGTGTTCATTGTTAACCATTACCCTTGTAGAGACATACAACACAGAGGGAAAATTAGAATGTTCATTTCAGGAGATTACTACATTTAGATATAATTTACCCAAAGACCTTTTTAAAGCATATTTTGTTAAAATATTACTCATGAAATATTCTAGCTTACTAGTCAATTGGCACAGGAATAACATGATCCCATTTAATAATATTAAACCAAACCAACAAATAGAGTTGAAAACTTATTTTCAGTTCAGAAGTAACCTTTTGTACACCAGTCAGTAATTGCTGGCTGCCAGTAGCCTAGAGATATTCTTTCAGAGTTTGTCTGTGCCAGTTATGTAATACATTACATGTCAAATAAGCATTTTAACTTCTTTAAATCTAGACATGTCTAACCTTGTTAGTAGAAAGTGATATTAAAAAGTTGATAAATGCTACAATATATGACACAAAGTACAACCTTAAAGGTATGTAGATGTCACCCATTCGTACTCATTTATTACTAGGACCTTTAATCAGGGGGGTATTTGGCTGGGTGACCAAATGAAGGGAACAGTGATTTATGGTTAGGCAGTGGAGATGAAAACTGCTGCAAAAGGGTCAGCATGGTTGCTGACTCATCCCCTAGGAGCAGGGCCGGCTCTACCATTTTTGCCGCCCCAAGGAAAAAAAAAAAAAAAAAGTCGCCTGGACTGTGCTGCCCCAAGAATGGACGGGATGCTGCCCCTTAGCACATGCTTCCTCCACTGGTGCCTGGAGCCGGCCCTGCCTAGGAGTGCAGGGTTTAAAATGGGCAGCCCTGCCCCTGAAGCTCCCTTTTACACAGAGCAGTCTGGAGCAGGACCCACCTCCTGCGTGGGCATTACACTAGCCACCCCTTTTTTGAGGGACTGGGAAAGAATTTTTCGCTTACCACCATATTGGCTTGGGTGCAGTTGGGTTTTTTTCACCTTCACCATAGTGGGTTCAGGAAGGGCTCTCTTCATGCATGGCATGAAGGCCATATATCGTAACCCATTATTTAAATGCAGAGCAGATGTCCAGTGCAGGTACTCCATAGGAAAGATATACAGTGACCAGATAAGTGGCTTGGAAAAGGACTTAAAAAGAGGTATTCATTAAAGGAACAAATGGAGGCAGTTGGGGACTCCTATGATTGGTACGGCAGGGAGCCAACCCCCCATTCTTATAGCCCACCTAAACCTCCTATGGGAGTGGATGGTAAGGTCCCAGCAATGGATTTGCTGGAGGGACCTGGATGGAAAAAAATGGGGATCTGGTAAAAGCCCGCCGGGTAATTGTGGAATAAACATGGGGTTACCTGCATTGTACACTTTCATCTGCCAGGTAGCCCCAGACATCTAATCATAAAGTTGCAGACTGATTAAACCCATGCCAATTGTCTCTCATCCTTCTTTCAGAATAGCCAGACAATCATAGTAGTGTAAGAGCAACAGTGAAAGCCTCCGTCATGGGACTGAAAAGCATTAATCTCAAATGAAAGTTAATATATACTGCTGTGATAGTGTTATAACGAAAAATGGGATTCTTAACTGATACTGCAGATTTTTTTCTTTTTAAACTTTATTCTGTGCAGAACACAGTAGAAGCCATTAAAAAGTCAATATTTTTCCTCCATTACAATACGGTCACATACTACTATAAGCTTAGGGGAAAACTTTAGTAATTTTATAGTCTACCTTTTGGTAATTTAGGAAGTACTGACTTTTAATGTTGCTTATACAGAACATCATGCAGTATGGTGTCTGTGTGAGGCAACCGCCTATTGAAATAACAAATATGATCACTCCAAAGCATGTGGAGAATGGTGAGGATTGCACAACCATCTCCATTATTAACCCTTTTGTGGATGGATTCAATGAATTTCTGCATTGCTATTTTGAACAAGCATTTACTTAGAATTGCTGTACAAGACAAAGTGCATTTGGAGTGGAGATCCCATTCCATTTATTTATCCTGGCATGTGTTGCAGAGTTTTCTTTCTAACATACCTTTGGAGACAGAATATAAAGACTGCTTTTGAAAACCATGGAGTAAATTTGAAATATGTAATTATCACTACAGACAGGCTCCCTGATGCAGGTCTGATCATGGAAGATACAGACATGGCCAGCAGCATGGGTGCTGGGTGATCAGTGAGGGAAGCTATCCCTCGAGCTGTGCAGAATGATGTTCACTTTACAGATCTGAAAATGAAAATAAAATAAAAATAATGTTGGTTAATGTTTTGCTGAAATACTCTCCAGTCATGTCTGACCATGAAGCCAGGGCCATTCATGGAGAACACAATTAAAAAGTCAGCATTTGCCATATTATATGAAACACCGTTATTCTAAAAGAGGGAAATTGTGCAAATATCTCAAAAAAGCTTGATGTGGTTGTTGTTGGTAAATCCTGACTTTTAATGCTGACCACTGTATAATAAAGCATCAGTTCAGTCTACTTTTAAAGTATTCAGATGTATTCTGCTTTGTTGACACTGATGCTCTTTGACTGGTGCTTTGAAATTCAAACTGATGCTTTTCTTAAAACTTTAGGATGAAAAAGGTTTGCATGAAAAGCAATATGTTGAACTGTTCATTATAGAACTTGTGAAGAACATCAGGCCACAAAGGTTGGTTTTTTTTTGTTTTAGTTTTCAAATTTCTGAGTCCAATCCGAGGCCACCTGCACCTTAAAAAAAATCCCTTTTTTAAAGCATCAGTCTTTAATTTCCACTGCCATGAGCAGAGAAGAGCACACTGATTGTCTTGAACAGATGAATGACAAAATGAATATTTGAACCGTAATGCTTTCCGGTGACCCAAAAATATAAAAACCATTCTCTTGGAAGATAATGATCTGACCAGAAAACAGCATAGTACACTTAAACTACTTTATAGAACATTGAAAAGGAGAGAGAGAGTGTGTCTTAGTCTATAGGTTTAAAGATAATGTTCCCTGGAGTTTATCCATTTAAATGTTTTCTGTATTGTTTCTTTAGTTTGGATAATTGAAGTGAAAATGTCTCACACTGCTTCCGGCTAACGGGCACAGGAAAGTAATCAGTTAAGTCACATAGTTTGGATATTTCGAATGATACTAATGCACCTTGGAAGGTAAACTGTTTAAAATGAACAGGTCTGATTCTCCTCATAGAAGTTTTAGACCAGTTTATCATCACTGAATTCTGATTTATACCCATGCAAGTTTCAGGAAAATTAGGACCAATATTCCTGACATCACTTAAAAAAAAGTATGGTTTCTATATATTTGCCATTCAATTTCTTTGGACTTCCCAGTTCCATTCTGATGGAGTGTAGTACTCTTCTCAGTGGCTAAATGAAGGTGGTTAACATTGCTCCTGTAGAATTCAGACTTGTGCTTCTGGCAGCACCATCTAAATAGCAGGAAGCCAAGTGACTCCTGTGTCTCCTCATAGCCTGGTCTATTATAATATGAACCAGAATACAATGACATAGCTATTCCGGTTATTATTGCTGAGACGACAACAACAAAACTTAGGTGCCTAGAGACTTATTGAATATTCTTGCCATCTACGGTCACAACAAAAGTCTGTGCACTTTTAACCATAGTGGCAGAGAAGGACAAAATACAGTCTTAACTTTCCTGAACTTAGGGAGGTTCAGGTCAAAATCAGATCCAACTTTCACCGGCTGGCCCTTTTCTTTAAAGGTCTGAAATGGGGGAGGTTCAGATCTGAATCTTACAATTTGAGCTTCTAGAACATAAATAACGTCACTTAAGGAGCTCCCACCATTCGCCTTACTCCCTTTCTCATGCTTGGACTTTAGTCTGCAATTTAGTCTATAAACTTTCCCATTAAGGCATCCCTCAATGCCCAAGTCCCTTTTCTAGCTATAGAGCAAAGATTTCAGTCACTGTGCCTAAATAGTCTTGGAAAGTTATTTTTAGACTTTACAGAAAGAAAGATGAGGAAAAAACACTATCCTACCAGAACAAAAGAATCTGCTCTTGTCAGTCAGACAGGAAGTGTTCCCTGGAGAGAAGCCAATTCATGTGTCATGAGGACTCAGATGGAAGTGAGCTGCTTCTTGCCCTAAGAAGGAAAATTAAAGTTAAAAACTCAAGGGGGAATAGGAGAGGTAAAAAGTGCATTTGTTTTCTCTTCTGTTCTGCTGGAGGTGTTGCACACAGAGCAGTGAGGGGGAAGCAGCCATTTTGGCCTCATGTAATCCATTCAGAATCATCGCATAGCCTGTACTGAGGGTCTAAAGACAGTGAGAAGGCCAAGTACAGCCAAATGAGGGATTCTGTAGACTACACAACCAACAGAGGGAGATCAAGCATAGACAGTGACGAGTAAAAAAAAAAAGCGCAATCTGAAGAAAAAAGCTGCAATATCAGAGAAAAAAAAATCCTTGTGGAAGACAGTAGTCCTGGAGGGTGCAAAATTCAATAAAGAGAAGTGAAATAGCAACTTTTGTGGGCAATCTTGGTAAACTCAATGAAAACTGTGAATCATGAGTGGTGTATCTTGAACATTTTGAGCAATTTGTAGCCTTCAACTCCATTACAGATGGACAAAGAGTTTCAACCTTGCTGACAGTGATGGGTCCGAAAATACATGGACTGTTGTGTGACCACCTGTCTCCAACTGTGCTGGAACTGCCGCAATACAGGTATACTTCTCTCCTACCCCATCAATGATCCTAGAATGATATTGGTTCCATCAGCAACTTTGGGGAAGTGGAGAGTTGGTAGCAGTTTGCTGATGCTCTAAGGAAATGTCAGAGCATTATCAATTCAGACAAACATTAAGTGATGCCGCACATGACAAATATGTCTCTGGATTATGCAATGACCAGAGCTAAAATAAATTACTGACTGTATTAGTACTTACATTCAAGATGGACGTTGAGATAGCTACTGCCTTGGGAACTGCAGAGAAGGATTCTCTGGAATTTAGTGTGAACAAAGAAATGCATCCCTTGAATTGGTAGGACTGAGGATCATGGGAACCTAAGGAATATCTGTGTGGCCATTATGCACAAACTATGCATGCTGAACGTGCCAGGTCTTTTTCAGAAAGTGCCAGTAGAACGGATGCATTGCCATGACCTGTCATATAGTTCAACAACAGAGTAACCATCCATTCAAGAAGACACATGTGAAAACTGAACCTAAGAAAAGACAGAAGTTGGAAATTCATAATGTGGAAAAAGACAAGAACTCTAGTGACACTGACCAAGACCTAACACTGCATGTGTTATCAGAAGCTGGAGTAAGAGATGGCACCTGGATCACACTCTTGGTCGATGGAGTTCCAACAAGAATGGAGCTTGAAAATGGAGCTTCTCTCTCACTGATTTCTGCATCTGCCAATTACCAGACGTTGTCACAAGTTCCTCTGGAAGAACCTCCATAGTTTTGAAGAAAATGGATGGACTAAAGAATGTGAGGGTGTATTTAAGGAAGCAAAGAAACTGTTGACATCAACTGAACTTCTTACATACTTTGATGCCACTCTACAATTGCAATTGGCTTATGATGCTTCAGTGCAGTTCTTTCCCATATTTTTCTTGATGGCATGGAGGAACCAGTTGACTTCACTTCAAAAACATGAACCAGCCCTGAGGAGAACTATGCCAAATAAAGCAAAAGAAGCTCTCAGTATTATCTTCAGAGTTTGGAAGTCCTATATCTATCTGTATGGTAGATATTTTACCTTGCTGATGGATCACCACCCGTTACTTTCAATTTTTGGACTGAAACATGGAATTCCATCATTAGCTGCTGCTCATATACAACAATATGCATTGATACTTTCAGTTCATTCCTGTACTATTCAATTCCGTAAAGGGACACACCATGGCAGTGCTGATGGGTTGTCCTGTCTGCCATGTCCAAGCTCCTTTGGATGAAGTGCTCTATCTCAATTTGATGAATAGGTTACTCATTACTAGCACAGACAGACAACAACAAAGAAATATCTAAAGAGGATGTGCTTTCTCTTGTGTGGGGAATGATATTACAAGTTACCATGCTGGATCATAAGAATACCCAGTTTACACAATTAATGTCATGTCAACCTGAATAATCTGTGAATCAAGATTGAAATTTATGGGAATTTGGGGAGCTCAATCTCAGATTTTGGGAGTTTTTCACAAACGCCGTTTTGACATTAGTATGGATGAAGACCATAGTTCTGAGTCATGTCAGATGACCAGGGATTGACAAAGACATTAAGAGGAAGATGGAGTTATGTACTATGAGTCAGCAAATGCAGCTTGATCCTAGCCCACCTCATCTCCAACCTTGGTCGTAGGCCTCAGATTCCATGGACACATATTCACATGGACTTTGCCAGACTATTGGAAGGTTATATGTTTTTTTGGTCATAGTCAATGCATATTTGAAATGGTCAGAAGTTTTCAGAATAACTTCTACTACAGCTACCTAGACCACTAGATATCTTCAGACCTTATTTAGCCAATTCGGTCTACCATTACAGTGGTTGACTGACAATGGCCTGAGTTCTGTTCTGAAGAATTTCAGAGATTGCTGGTTTCATATGGAATTCGGCACATATGATCTGCTCCAAACTATCCTGTTACAAAGGGAACGGCAGAATGCTTATACAGCTTCTTAAGCATGTCATAAGAGCTAACAAGTTTATTTTCAGTCATCATCAGAATTGGACAATTTCTTGCTTGTCTACAGGAATACACCACATACTACTACCCGGGAGTCACCTGCAACTCTTTTCTTGAAGCTATCGGCATGTACCTGATGTTGCCTTGTATGTAGCCAACTCTCAAGATGTGCAAATTGATTGACAACATGAGCCTAGTCATCATTCTTTTCAAGTAGGAGACTTAGTCTCACAACTACAGGTATGGAGTGAAATGGGTACCTGGAGAACTTGTAAAATGTACTGGATCTGTGTCATTCATGGTAGAACTATCTGACGGTACTTTATGGAAATGACATATGGACCAGTTGCAGCCTCGACAAGTACCAGAGTCTGGAGATGTTCCAGTAGGATTTTCTGTTCCTCTGATCAAACCTCCTCCTGTTAAAATTAGTAATTTTGGTGACTTGTTGGAAGAAATTTTGTCATCAGATCCAGTTAATTCCTTAACAATAACTGTTCCTTTTGTAGGGGACAATGCCGCACCATTACCATGTTATCCCAAGACAGTGCAAAAACCAGTGCTGAGGTGAATTTATAAATTGTTTAGCTAGTGAGTTGCTATTCTGGAGCAAAATAATCCCTTGCAATTTGACCATCTGGAGTAATCCTCCTGCAATTTTTAGTAAGCCATGTAAACAATAATGTTTTATGTTATCCATGTAAACAATAATGTATATTCATTTGAAGTATTTTAAAGTAGGGTGGAGGAATATGATATCCTGCCCCTTTAAATGGTTAGGCACTCTGTACTCAGTGCAGATCCTCAGTTCCATTTGTTCCTGTTTGTTGCCAGAACAATAAGGTCACCACAGCAGATAGCTGTGTTTAAATCAGCTCACTCTGTTTCTATCTCCTTCACTGCTGGGTCCAAATATAACTCTTAGATAAATAGCTTAAGCTAGCAAGTGTTTTCAGTCTTATTTTGCCTGTACATACTCTAGGGAAATACTGAAGTAAAGTTATTTATCTAAGGAAGCTGTTAAGTGTAAGGGTGAGCACTATGTGGCTGATCCTGTTTTTGTGCTCCAGCAATTCCCATTGGAAGTAAATGGGAGTTTGAGGAGAATAGGATTGAAAGATCTGACTTCCTGTATTGGCATGCAGAAAGGAAACAAGTTAACAGTGACATGTTGCCAAAATATGGAGGGGTTCTCCAGAGATATGCGATGCTCCTTGGGTACAGCACTATACCCACCTCCACTCAACCTGTTACAAAATCATTCTTCAAATCCAAGATTTCCTCCATCCTTGCAATCCTTCTCCTCCCAATTCTATACTCTTTCTCCCATAGGCCATACTCCCCCTCACCATCCCTCCTGTGCTATTAGAGGCAGAGGTGTGAGATGCAGGTGTAGATGTCCCCTGACAGTAGGTATCATGGCTGCCACAATAGCAGGTGCCACCTGTGCCCCTTGGCAATGGCCTGGGGGGAGCAGCCATCAGCTGAATTGCTTCATTAGAGCGGACTTACATTTTAACAAGCAGAGTCAGCCTTAATATTTTTATGTAGGCCAGGGAAACAATTTCCTCCTGCCCCATCTCCTACTCTTGATAGAACTGATTCCTTTCCACCATGCTTCTTCAGATATATCTGAAGAAGTGGGTTTTTTACCCACAAAAGCTTATGCCCAAATGAATCTGTTACTCTTTAAGGTGCCACTGGACTCCTCGTTGTTTTTGTGGATACAGACTAACACAGCTACCCCTCTGATACTTTCCACCACGATTGCACCACCTACCCTAAGAGACTTAAGGAGAGTTAGCTAGATGATTCCTTGGGACAAGGAAAATTAACTGGCTCATTTTGCATGTGTTTGCTGTGGCACTGCTGTGAAAGTGGAGCCCAGCTGTTTGTTCCATTCAGCCCTTGCAATTGATTTTCATCCATTTACATTTCATTGCTATCTCTGTGTGTAAAAGTTTACAAACTTACTTTAAACGAAAGAGAAAACTGTGATTTTCACACACAAGAAAAATGTTTCTTTAACAAGAGGGCCTTGCAACCCCCTGGAGCTTTTCAACAGAAATTTATTATAAAGTTCTAAATCAGAAAAGTTAGTGTTGCTATTTTCCCTCCATTTGCACCGCACTGGTCCTGAGTATGATGTGCTTTAGAAACACAAGGGCAATACAATCTAATGGGAATCTTATAGCTAAAGCCCAACACAACACATTGAAAATACATAACATAACCCTTTCTGTTTCCTAGGGGCCAGTCCTGCCGCTTCGTTCACCCCACATACTCATTGGTTGCAGTGGGTATTTGGAGGAAACAAGAAATGCAGATTCAGTCTCCTCACACATTTTCCAGACATCCTTCTTTTATTTACAGCATCTCCATGAATGGAAAATTGTATTGTCTGTTTCTCTACAGCCATTTCAATTTCATACTTCAGTTTGATTCTCCTCTTCTGTATTCATCTGGTGCAACTGAACTATATGCCAAGAATTTGATACACCAACAGTTATCACTTTGGAAATCAAGCATGGAGTTTTAGTTATGCTAAAAAGAAAAAAAAAAGATTCTGACAATGGCAATTGCTATATTTCTTGTGTCCACAGGCAGAATTTTCACTGTTGCTTATTCGTTAACATATGAACAGATGCTGTAATTCAACTATGAAAATGTGTTGACAGAAAAAAAAAGGCTCAGAATGGACATTTAGAAAAAAAGGTTCAAAAGTGACAATTAAAATGTCCCTTGTAGGCAAAGGATCTTAGGTACCTTAGTACAGGTCTGTCTCATCTTACGCTGGGGTTACGTTCCGCGGTCAGTGCGTAAAGCAAAAACCGCGTTTAGTCAAAATTACATTGAGTGTAATGGCGGGCAGAATCGCCCGCACTACAGAAACAGTATTTAAATTGTTATTTCTCTCTTTTGGTTTTTTTTTTCTTGTTTTTGCCAACCGCGTAAAGCTGAAATCGCACATGTTAAATGCGCCTAAGATGCAACAGACCTGTATTATTAACCTGTACTAAGGTAACTAAAATGCTTTGCCTACAAAGGGCATTTTTTATGTCCCTTTAAACCTTTATATCTATAAATCCCATATATAGGGGATTTAGACCCTCAAAATCCTCACTCAGCTACTGCCTAACTTTTAGGTGTCTTAACTCCCTAAGCACCTAACTTTTTGCTGTTAAAGCCCCCGTGGCACCTAAAATCTGCCACTGGACATGCAGAGCTATCTTCTTTAAGCAACCGGGCACCTAGCTCAGGCCGAATCCTCAAACTGTGCATTTCCCACCAATGTTACCTGTGGGATTCAATCCAGTAGGAGTGCTCAGAAGCCACCTACCAGATAGTACTCCACACAAGACAACACTATAGGAGGAGTACCAGATTCTAGGCGCCACGGGGCGTTAGCGCACTCACCTAGCATGTGGGAGAGCAGGGTTCCATTTCCTCTTCTACCTGATGCAGAGTAGGGATTTGAGCTTGGGTCTCCCCATTTCCAGCAGAGTGTCCTAACCACTGGGCTCTCAGGTACTCATGGGCAGGGATTTCTCAAGCTCTCCTGTTAGAGTTGTTTCACTGTGTATAAATAATTAAAGCATCACTGGGTCTAAGGGTGGGTCTACACTGCAATCACGTGTGTGCTTCCCAGTGAGGGTAGACAGACATGCACTAGCTAGTCCATATTATCCCTGGCTACCCTATTATTTTTTACAGACTAGCTCAAGCAGAGCGAGTGCATGTCTGTCTACCCAAGCTAGGAAATATGCTGTCAATTGCAGGATAGACATACCCTATTTTTCCTTCATGGATCAAGCCGCAAGCGTAATCATGAATCAAAGATTTTGTTAATAGTAAAATCAAGACATTGACTGCCTTTGATTCATTATATATTGGAAATACCACATAAATGGCTAATAATTCAATATTACTTTTAGGTACCTGTGATGTCTTTAATATTATGAGGAACTACTAAGAGCACAGAATACAAAAGCAAAGGAGATTTTCTCTGCACACTACAGTATGTGTTATATTCCTTAGAATGGACATTCATAGTGGAGAAGCTCTCAGGATTAGAGATAGATGAAACTTATCCTCTTAAGTTATTTACTATCTCTTTTCCTTTCTTACCCAGCAGTGTAATAAATATATGGATGTTAAGATTGAAATTCAATAGCTTGGCTCTACAGACTCAGTGTAATCAAAAGCCAAGAGTAAGTCAGGAATTGGATTGCAATATTACACCTCTGGATTGCTCTTCATTTTGTATTATACTGTTTTTGGGAGACCTAAGCTACCGCAGTTCAGTTTTAAGAGTCTTACATTTGCTATTCTGCATGCTGATGAGTGCTAAAGAAAGTGATAAATAAATATGGTACATTTTAAGAGCAAGAAGGTGCAAAATTGTAGAGAGAAAAAAGCGCCTCATTAACAGTAAAAAATCCCATTTTTCAGGTTGCTAAAAAAACTTAAATAAAGATTCTTACCTTGATAATTTTTGGAAAATAAAAGAGTTTCCATGAGAAAACCATCCATTTGACATAGGTCACATTTTTGACTGATAAAAATAACAGTTACTTGAATGAAAACTTTCTCTGACCATTATTTTCAGATTTGCATTGTATTAAGGCAGCAGTCCACGAAGTACTGGCGGGTAATCCAGAGAGAGATGGCTAATAACATGATGCTAACTCTCCTCTTTGCACCTGCTAAATTTCACTGAAAGACAGCTAGTATTACTTTCCTATGTAAGCAGTTGCTGGAATTACCACAGAGATGTTATGAAATTGCATATGGGAAGGGAGTTTGTCTGTGAAATTTTTAATGGGCAGTGAGGTGGTTCATATGTCAACCTCGCTCAAGACAGTTTACATTATTAGTTTATATATTTCAGAAGTCCCCAAATGTGATAGATGCTGGACACTGTTGTGACTATTGGACTTACAAAATGTGCTCCTAATGTGAGCTTAAAAGTAAAAAGTTTAGGAAAGTTTATAATATGTTACAATAATTGTGAGAAATAGGTCATGTTTTTTATTATGTTGAATGTTATAACAAGTACAGGAGAACCAGACAAAGAAGCTGGATCAATCTAAAACAAAAAGGCCATGCTGATATAATTTAAGGACTGTTGAAATTGTGTTTGGTAAAAAGAGAAGATATAGAACTAGAAGGTAATAGACTAAAATTGCAGTAACAGATATTAGACCTAATTGGTGAACAAAATCATGAGGGGAATGAACAATGCTGCTCCCTTTTCCCCTTTTTGTGTTAATTAAAAAGAGAGTTAAAAAAAAACATGATCAGTTTATTTCAGCTCTCTTCTCATCCCATGTTCCACCTATTCTCATCTCATCTTCTCCCAACTCAGCCCTCAAACTGCCAGCAGTGCAGCTCATCTCAGCTCATCTCGGCTCATCTAAAGGATTTTCATCTTGTTTAAGGAACTTTGTTTTCACCTGTGACTGTTGAAAGTCATTACATTATCATGATATCCAATGCTCAGCCCACCAGTGGGGATATCTAATTACCAGCACCACAAAGGCATGTAAGATCCTATAATGTATTCCCTTCCCTTGTTATGTTATTTTCTGCCCCACTTTCTTTTTCTTCCTAGCCTATCTCATTCTCTTGGCTTTTCATCAAATCCTGAAATCAATCATATTGAATCCATATAAATCTGCTTCATCTGAAGAGAAAGGATCCAAGCAGATGATGGCCCTGATCAGATTGTAACTAAACAGGGTCCAAGCAGCAGGTGTCATGGTCAACATGTGAGCTAAAGCATCCACTTGTAATTAGCCAGCAGTCTAGGGTTCCAAAAATATCAAGAACAGCCATATTTCACCCATCATTTCTATCCAGTCTATCCTCCGCTTTGTCTCTTTGTTAAGAACAGGACGAATGAATGCCTTCACATCAGGACTGAGAGTAAAATTAACCTTCTTCTTTTCATCAAAGAAAGTTTCCTCTGAAAATAAGAGACTAATATTTTGATTCCAAAAAGAAAAAGACTTTAATAAAGTCTAACGGTTTGTTTTGCATAATCGCTCAACCACAGTTTTGGTATAAATGCTTGTTTTAATTTCTTGTTCTTTCTTGTGTTTAACCAATAAACTTTCAATTTGAATGAATGCTTTTGGGTGTTTGCTAAGTAACCAAGTAAAACCGAGGATTCTGTTGTAAAATAACCCTGAACCTATCTATCACTGTTTAATGTTAGACTGTGAGAATTTATAAACACCTTTAACTCTTTGGGCCTTTGAAATCAATATCTATACAACATATTTGACACTGTGACCTGAATTCAAACCAAAGTCGCTGCAGTGAAATGTGTTAACATAACCCGGTTACTGTCTAACTTCCCTGTGGTGGGAAGAACATCTCAACAGCCCAACACTGTGGCATTTAATTTCAAAAGGGGGAACTATGTAAAAATGCGGGGGTTAGTTAAACAGAAGTTAAAAGATACAGTGACTAAAGTGAAATCCCTGCAAGCTGCATGGGCGCTTTTTAAAGACACCATAATAGAGGCCCAACTTCAATGTATACCCCAAATTAAGAAACACAGTAAAAGAACTAAAAAAGAGCCACCGTGGCTTAACAACCATGTAAAAGAAGCAGTGAGAGATAAAAAGACTTCCTTTAAAAAGTGGAAGTCAAATCCTAGTGAGGCAAATAGAAAGGAGCATAAACACTGCCAAATTAAGTGCAAGAATGTAATAAGAAAAGCCAAAGAGGAGTTTGAAGAACGGCTAGCCAAAAACTCCAAAGGTAATAACAAAATGTTTTTTAAGTACATCAGAAGCAGGAAGCCTGCTAAACAACCAGTGGGGCCCCTTGATGATGGAGATACAAAAGGAGCACTTAAAGATGATGAAGTCATTGCGGAGAAACTAAATGGATTCTTTGCTTCAGTCTTCACGGCTGAGGATGTTAGGGAGATTCCCAAACCTGAGCCGGCTTTTGTAGGTGACAAATCTGAGGAACTATCACAGATTGAAGTGTCACTAGAGGAGGTTTTGGAATTAATTGATAAACTTAACATTAACAAGTCACCGGGACCAGATGGCATTCACCCAAGAGTTCTGAAAGAACTCAAATGTGAAGTTGCGGAACTATTAACTAAGGTTTGTAACCTGTCCTTTAAAT